>JAHBMJ010002694.1:3494-14785 GCA_018398765.1 Chromera velia | reverse complement strand
GGGGGGGGGGGGATCGGCGCGACGGCTGGCCGGCGTGCGTCAATTGTGCAGTTCTCATTTTTCTTGCTTTCCGGGGCCGTTCGCAAGCTTGCTTGCGTCAGATGCATGTCACGTGATCGATGTGCGTGAAATCCGTGAAAAATCATTGCGAATTAAGAGGCCCCAACTTCAAAATCTGAGCTGCCCTCAGACTTGCGGTCAAAAAGGTGGCGGAGCACACTCCCTTCGGGATGAGTGCCTCGAATCTGACACCATCATGCATGCCATTACACTGTCGAAGCTCACTCTCAACATCTCTCAACTAGTGACTGTTATTGACTGTTGCACAACACTTCAAAAGAGTCAAAACGCAGTACCAAACACTGAGTTGCCTCGGTCAGAAACAGACTAAGCAAGCCTTCAGCATCAATCTTGGAAATTGCTTAGCATCAACAGCCTGATCTACGCAGCGTTCGGTAATTCCTCTGTTCTGAATTCCACGTACAACACTTCTCCGCACTTCATTGTCAGACTGATCTTGCACCAAGTCTTCTCGGAGAGGATCTCCTTTCTCCTGCCCTGAGCTGGACAGCCGCTTGTACAATTGTCCACTGAGAGTGCAGAAAGATGTCCTACACAACGTACAAGGTCATGTGGGCGGAGGCCATGGAGGAGTTGATGGAGGCCGTGCAGTGCGAATACCTTCCGATTGTTGGGAAGGATCCGGTCATAGGACCTGACGGCAACCTGATGCTTCCAGACCCTTACAAGTCAAAGGAACCTATTCAAATGGGGTTCGACCACTTCGCACAACTGTATGTTCGGTACATCCTGGTCAGTCGACTGTGGTCTGTGACTCCTTGCGACAACCTCATCACTAGATGTTGTTGAGATCCTGTTGTTCCTTTCCTTCTTCGTTGGTGCAGATCTACAACAAACTGGAAGATTGCTATGATCAGTTGATCCATCCACAGAAGCGTCTCGCCATCAGGAAGGTCCTGGACAGCGTGGCCATTCGAATTCTTGAGATCAGGGCGCAACTGATCTTCTTCAACCCGAGGCCAAACTGCAGGTCTGTCTGTAGGGTGTGAAGAGAGAGGGAGTCCGTGTGTCCAACTGTTGTTCCCTTCTTCGCCCGTTGCTCGTTGTTTTTGTTCAGCTGATTCAGAATCCTTCCTGGTCCAGTCACACGTCGAGGTAGATCGACCTTCAACGGTCCATACATGTTCCCATTTACTTCAAAAGGGCGATCTGATGATCTGATTCACACTCCTCTGCTCTCTCCAGATTCGTTGCCCTCGACGACGTCCTGGCGCAAATGAAGGTCACACCAGACAAAGCGTTGACTAAGGTCCCAAGATACTTTCGTCTGGACCCAGAGAACAAGGACAGACTGGAAGTCACGCAACAGATGCTGCTGCACTGGCTGACGACTTTCGACAAACCCACAATAGAAGATTCATTGGAGGCAGAGAGTGGAGCAGATCAGCAGGGGATGGGCATTGAGATGGTCAGTCTCCACTGCTTTTGTAACCAATGCTCTGGGAATTCAGAAAGAAAGACGCCAGACCCTGAATCAATGATGGAGCAGAAAGAAAATATCTGAACGTCCAAAAAGGGCCCTCTCTCTCTCTCTCTCTCTCTCTCTCTCCTTGACGGACGAAGGAAGGGCGACAAAGAAATATGTCGGTAGACCTTTGTTGATTCATGCGACTGTCGTTTAGTTTTGGTCCACTACTTGCATCCCTCCTCTTTCTGTAGCCTGTGATTTTTCCTCGTTATTGTCCCTCCTTTGGAAGTCCCTTCCCTGCCCTCTCCCTGTCCTGACTGCTGGGGTACTTTGCTGCCCCCTCCCCCCCACACACCCCTTGTTCTAATTGTACTTGATACTTACGTCTCGCCTCCCTTCTTCTATCTGTCACCCAAAACCTGCCTTCCCTTTCCTTCCCCTGCAGGCTCTCGCAATCATCCAGAACACTGAGAGAGGGAGACAGGGAATTGTGAAGACGTCATTCATCGCCAAACACAGGAAGAGCGAAATCCTCAAAGAGCAAAGACACAAAGCGGTCAGTTAGCTCGGCAGAGGGGAATGAAACGACTGGATTGATGTGATCTCAGACTTTGAAGGCTTTCTTTCGGTTTCCCCTGCTGCAGGGAGTGCACGGATGCAAAGGGAAGGCCATTCAGGGAGGCGGGGCTGTTTTCATAGTGTACGCAACTTTGCCTGTATGCCCCACTTTCTTGCACCCAAGCATCCTTTTGAGCGCTTCCCTCGTGTGAATGCAGAGGATGGCAGGGGGGGACCCTGCCGACAGTGGGGGTGCGATGACCTCTGCTGAGGCTGCGTCTGTGATTGGGTCTCATTGTCGGCGTCTGCTTCAACAGAAGAAGATGGCAGGAAGGAGACAGGAAGAATTGTTGTTCCTCCAGATGACCCAGAAACCACCAGGGCCCAAGGAAAAGGAGGTGGAGGAAAAGGCTGAACAAGTCGCTGTGCACAGGTGAGGCAGTACTCAGAGTCTGAATCAGTGACACATGTGAACGAATAACTGCCCTCTGACGATAATTTTTTTTCTCCACACAAGTAACTGTGTCTCTTTTCTCGATATATTCTCCTTGGGATATGTGGAGTGAGGGAAATTCTCCCTCCCTCCCTTCTTCCTTCCTTCCTTCCTCCCTTCTTCCTTCCTTCCTTCCTTCCTTCCTGTCGCGTCCTCTTACGAGTTTTCCTCTTTGAACTCACAAGGTGATATCTGTTTGTGCGTGTACCCAAACATTCATTCCTACCTATGTGTGTTCGTGTTCGTTCAGGCGAGGTCTGCAAGAACGAGCACGGACAGAGTACGAGGAGGCCAAGACCGAACTGTTGGAGCGACTCAGGGGGGAGGACGCAGAGCTGATGAAGGTCAGTGGGGACATTCCATCCTTCGTTCCTTCCTTTCCCTTCTTCTGCTTTCTTCATTCTCGTTCTTCTGCGATCCCTCCGCCCCTCCCTTTCTCTCTCTCTTTTTTTTTCTTTCTCTCTCTGTCTGTCTGTGTGTGTGTATGTGTGTGTCTGCGAAGTGGAATGCAGAACGAAGGGTTCTCTCCAGTCCCTGAACTTGTCACCGGATCTTTGCTTGAATGAATGCCCTTTATCGGTGTGCAGGCAGAGGCACTTGAGGACAGACGGCAGTGGCTTCTGGACTTCTGGAGGCAGTTCGGGGTCCTCCCGAAGGAGGCAGAAGACTTCTACAGGAGGTTTGATCCTCCCGTGGTGGAAGAAGAGGAGGACAAGAAAGGAGCAAAGAAGGCAGCAGCAAAGAAACCGGCAGCAAAGAAAAAGGATGACGCACCCGAACCAGACGAATATAAAAACGTCTGTCAGTGAGTGTTTTCTTATGCGCACGTGTGTGGGTTTATGTGCATCGAGAGAAAGAGCGGCATGCCCTTGAGAAAGAAGGTCTGCTCTGTCAAACTTCACTTGTCTGGCCCAACCGGCTGCCAAATTTCTTGCAGCAGCAGGAAAATAGGAGATCGACGCTCCTCAGGAAGGAAGAAGAGGCCAGACAGACAAAAAGAGGTTTACCGATCGTCTCCTTCGTACTTTGCGCATCCACACACCCTTCTCCCCATCTTGTCCTCAGTCGACTCCCACACAGAAGAACATAGGCGAACGATTGTAGACATAAAAGCATTCCTCATTTCTTCTGTCTTCCTGCAGGTTGGGCCAACTGATGTCGTCCAAACATTCGTCTCTCAAGCGCGTGACTATGCGGTTCAGTGGGGAGGTGCCCCGCCTCCGGGCATGGACATGGGTGCAGCGGCAGCAGCTTCACAGAGTGCAAACTCAGGGCAGCAGGGGACAGGGGGGGGGTCTGGATCAGGAGCAGGCCCAAGCAGGAGGGCCGTGCCTGAAGCCCAAGCATACGAAGAAGCACACGACCCCAATCTGACCATGTCAGTTTGCCTGCCTGCCTCTCATCTTGTTGTGAGAAATGAAGACACGAAAGTCTGCCAGTTGACCAATCCATTAGTCAAACGCAGTAAAATAGAAACATTGACCGACGATGATGGTTGGTGGAGCGAGTGCAGTCTCTCTCTTTCCCACCCACTTGCTCTTCCTCCCTCCCACTCTTCCTATCACCCAGATGAACGTGAATCTGTCTCGTCCTTGTCTCCTCTGTGTGTGCACTCATTACTCTGTGTCCGTGTGTGTGTGTCCATGCTCTCGCAGGACGGAGGTTCTTCCGATAGTTGAGGAAGAAGTGAGGCTCCGAGCAGACGCGGTGATGACAGAGGAACTTGCAAACATGAAGAAGATCTATGCACCTGAAAAGAAAAAGAAGAAGAAGGGGAAGGGGAAGAAGGGAAAAAAAGGGAAGAAGGGAAAGAAACCGAAGAAGTGGTGTATCGCTCAGGGTCTCATTCAAAATTTGGACGACCTCTTCCCGGATCTCGTGATGGGTCTGTCTATTCGTAAAAGTTCTCTATAGTTTTTTTTTGCTCCATCGGACATCTTGGACTGAATGTTTTCTTCAGTTCTAGAAACTTTGTCCAATTATGAGTGTTCTCCCTACGGAAAGTTTTCTTTGACAAAAGTGCCCTTTCAGTCTTCCTCTTTCTCCTTCTCTTTCATTTTCGTCTCTCTCGTTACTCGCATGCATCCAGAGTCCTGTGTGTTTTGTTGGTCTGATTTTGTCCTTGCAGAGGGAATTCTCCGGCGTGTCGCCCCTGCTCATCTGAAAGACTTTATCGGTTCGTTCGACTGGCTCGGTCAGCAAATGAAGGTAGGGGGAGAGTTCATCCCCCCCCCCTCTGAATTCCAACTCAAGCAGGCCCTTGTTGAGCACTGCATCCTTCCCCTAGGCTCTCTCAAATACAGACAGAGAGCGCCCTTCGCATGCCGATCTCTGCTGCTGTACGGTCCCCCAGGGAGTGGGAAATCCCTCCTGGCCAGGGCGATTGCAACGGAGGCAGGTGCGACGTTCATTGATCTATCCCCAGAGACTATCAAGGGTCTCTACCCACAACCCAAGACAGGACCTGCGCTCATTGTGCACAAAGCCTTTCTAGTTGCTCAGCAGTGTGCCCCCTCAGTTATTTACATCGACGACTGTGACGATGTGTTCGCATCTGCCAAGAAGAAGGGGAAGAAGAAGAAGAAAGGGGCTGCTGCAGACATCCCAGGTCCCCCCCCAATTCCTGAGGAAGAGAAGGGCAGCAGGATTATGAAGGAATTGGGGAATCACCTGAAGAGAATCAAGGGCGCACACCCAGAGGCAACACGGGAGGACCAGATCCTGTTCATCGGATGCACACGCCAGCCATTTGCAGAGACAGTCAACCCCAAGGTCAGCAGAGAAAAGAATGACAAGCTTCTTACAGCAATACGGTCAATCCAAAGATAGAAGGTTTCCTTTGCTTTTCATTCCGGGTATTGCTCTTTATTGCTAGTGATCAACACATTCCCTGTGCCTTTTGGTGTTGGAAGTCTCAGAGAGGACCGCCGCTCCGCAGATTTTCTGACTCTCTAAGCCGAACCAACCTGCAAGAAGAAGCAAAGCATCCGACCCAGACTCAGGATTTCAGCTGTGTGTCTCCATTTAGGTGTGTAGGTATGTTTCTGTGTCTGTTTTTGTGTCTGTGTGTTGCTGCCTGCAGGAGCTGTTGAAGTTCTTTGAGGAGAAAATGTGGCTGAGCTTTCCTGACTACTCCTCCCGGATTCTTCTATGGAAGGTTGGTCTGTTAGTGTGTTTGGGGATGGCTTTTTGGATACGTCGGTCTTTTTGAACATTCGTGCTGTGGGGTTCAGGTCAATTTTGCTTCTTTTCTTTTGTTTGTCTTGTTCCGTCTCTTGTTTCCATGAAAAGGGCTCAAGCCTTTTCTTTACAGAGTTTGATGCTCTTTATTTCAACTGTCCTTCTTTTACGATAAGCGGCCACCTGTGAATCCTTGCTGGGACGTTGGTCTCAATTTCAGCCAACCTTGATAGGCCACTGTCTTTGCTGCACCTTGCTGGTTGGAGGGTCTCTGCAACACACATTCGACATTCCAGACATGCACTTTCACAAATGCCACAAGAAGGCATGACAAGTTTTTCGATCTCTTGTTCCTGCAGCATTTCTTCGACCTGAAGGGAGTCCACCTGGAGCTCTTCGAGTTTCCCTTCAGCGTCCTTGCCAAGATTTCGGAGGGATTCACGGCAGGAGGGGTGAGTTGGCAGGGGAAGCAGGGCCACATCTGGGTCCAATAAAGGAAGAGAGTATGCGTTGAAAGAAGGCCGGGCAGCAGTCACTTCCCCTTCCTTCCCCTTTTCTTGTCAATTTCTGTGCTTCTCCCCCCATCTGGCTGTCTCCAGTCAAACCACAACCAGGATTGTTTGCGAATCGGCAGAAGTCAGGAACGTCCAGACCGACAGAGATTTTTCGGTAAGATGCAAACATCTAGAGCAAGCCAGGCGACAACTATGGCGCGCGCGTGCACACACACACACACACACACACACACGTACACACCCACACACACACGCACGCACGCACGCACAGATTCACTGACTCAGTGACTTTCTCTTTCCCCTTTCTGTGTGTGTATGCGTGGTCCCAGATCAAGAACACAGTGGAGGGCGTGCTGACGGAGCGAAGGGTCAAATTGGTCAGCTTGCCACTCTCGTCATCTCTTCTTCTGTGTGACGAGAAGGAGGGTCCTCTTGCTTCTTCTCCATTCCTGCATTATTGGAAAACAAAATACCACTTGATTAGAAGGACGCACCCCGTCCCTGTACTGCGCAACAAAACGCTCATAGTCGATCCATCGATGCAATCATTGACGTCCTCTTCCTACCTTGAACCCCCCCGCAGCTCGCCAAACGTCCCCTGGAGGTGAAGGAATTTGTTGGCCCTCTCAGCAAGGCGACCTACTGCTGGCCTGAGGACTGGCTGCAATTTCGGGTCGGTCTGTTTCTTTTTCTTTCTTCCCTCTTTCCTTTCTGTCTTTCTTTCTGTCCTCCCTTTGTTCGTTCTGGCTCTTTCTTCGGCTTGGATGGGATGGGAGAAAGAGAGAGAGAGAGAGAGAGACATTTGGGTCTCCCTACATTTCCCCGATATTTCCTTTTCTGCCCATACTTTCTGTATCCACGCCTTCTTGCTTCTGGCCGGTGAATGAATGAGGCGAGTACGCATGCAGAATATGGACAAACGAATTCCATCCAGCTGAGGAAGTGCATTTGATGGTCGGGCAGTTGGTTGGTTCCGTGCCAGTGACCGGATTGTTCTCTTCGCTTCCATTCATGCTTGATTTCGATCCTGCAGGTCTTCGACTTGCATGTCAACACATTTTCCCATTGTGATATCCTGTACGTGTTTCTGTATGTATATAGATGTGTATGGAAGTGTGTATATGTGTCTGTGCACATGTATGTATGTGCATTCGGATATGCACGCAGGCATTCGACCACCAGGCCTCAGGAGAGAGGGACCGTCTGGACAAAGTTCTGGCGGCACGTGCGGCGGTGAGTTGAGTGCACTTCTTTGTAGGAGGAAAAAAGGACGCAGTCTCCGCTGGCTAGTTCTCTCTTTTGTGTATCTATCTATCTGTATCTCTATCTATCTGTCTTTCTGTCTACCTGCCTATTTATCTAGCTTTCTGTCCCTCTCTTCGTATCTCTTTGACTGCTGTTCGAGGGGAGCTCTGTAAGTGATGTGGTGCCCCGATGGAGGGTCCCCTGATTTTCTTTCTCTTTCTCGTTGAGTTTGTGAACGGGTTGCTTTCTTCAAGCCTCATCTTTCCTTTCTCTCTTCTTCGCTGGCCTCTGCCAAGTCCCGAAGACAGGACCGGAGTGAAGCCCGATTTGATGTTTTTCTGCGCACAAAATGTTTGTGTGTCCCGAATATGTCTGCAGGACGGCGATGGCAAGGACGCGAAGAAAAAGAAGAAGTAGAAGGCAAGAGCAGGGTAGGGGACACCAATGGCCTGCAAGGAGGGGGGTGCATCGGTTCGATGGTTCATGTATGGAGACTCGGTTGTTCCTCCACTGTTGACATGCAGTGTTATTCTGAGAGCGTTTTTTTTGCGTTCCTGCACTGAGTCTCTGGGAGCTGTCCGACTCACCAACCCCCTTGCTTGTTGACCTGGCTGGAGGTGAACAATCGTGAATCGTTCGGTGATCCAGATGCGCGCTGTGAAGCATATCAATAGGTTGGCCTCAATTGGGAACCAGCGTCTGAGCTTGTTTTGTTGAATGAGAACTTCAGCGCATAACGGGTGTAAAGATGGGAGGGGGGTGAACGATCAACACTAACTCTAGTACAAGACACCTTTCTGTTTTGTGTTAATGTTATGGATTCCAATTTGTACCAATTCGGCTGTGCAATATAGGATAATCTACTAAATATTTTCTTAAATATTTTGACTTTTCATATAGCTGTCACGTAGTAGTAGTATTATCTAACGACATGATGCCTAAACGCTGGATATATATAGGCCAATGACGATGGTCTATAATAATATAATCTACCCAAATAAATTGATTGATTGATTGATATGTTCCGCTCTAGGGCTTTCCCACTATGTCTATCTATCGCCAGAGCTAGCAGGGCAATTGAGAGTTGAATTGGGCATCGAATTGGTAGTATTACCAATTTTTGACCGACAGTAACTCCCAATTTTGAAAAATTGGTACCTAGTCTAGTGAAAGAAGTACATGAAGTTTGAAGCTAAAATTTTGTGTACGGGCTAGACAGGGGCTCACTAGTCTCTAGCCGTAGTCATTAGACTCTAATTCATTACTAGGAACAAATTCTATAAACATTTAGAGTCACCTAAAAATTGGGAGTTACCAATTTTTTTCTAGGATTTTCTTAAAAATTGGTAGTTAGTCCTAGAAAAAAATTGGTAACTCCCAATTTTTAGGTGACTCTAAATGTTTATAGAATTTGTTCCTAGTAATAAATTAGAGTCTAATGACTGCAGCTAGAGACTAGTGATGATGATGATGATGATTGAGGGTTAAATCCTAGATTTAGCGACGCCAAATCCCAAGCCACTAGCAAGGCTTTGAGGACAACCCAGAACACACATTCATGGGGGGGGGGGATGAGGAAGCCTGCATGCCAATCGGATCAATTCGCCTCAACTTGCCTTATCGACAGAATGGACCTTTTTGAGACAGTCGGCTATAGCTTTGGAACCGCTTCTAGGCAGAATTGTGCACAACAGCAACACCATATCCTTCATTTTATAGTGAGCCCCTGTCTAGCCCGTATACAAAATTTTAGCTTCAAACTTCATGTACTTCTTTCACTAGACTAGGTACCAATTTTTTAAAATTGGGAATTACTGGCGGTCAAAAATTAGTAGTACTACCAATTCGACGCCCAATTCAACTCTCAATTCATTAGGGTATATGCACCCACACAAAGAAGATGCAGAAAGCAACTTTTGTACATGATGGACATCATACCAGGACATGCATAACTGCAAATTAGTCCCAACTCCCTAGAGGAACAGTTGTATGACCTCCCCTTGTACTGTTTGAACGGCCCCAATTTCCAATGGAACCTCCCCTATACATAATATGACTGAAGACTTCCAGCGGCTCTCCTCTAGCTGAGTCGACTATCTCACCGCGACGCCTCTTCTCTCTTCCCGTAGCATAACCAGAGAAGTCAAAGCTGTCAACAACAGAAAGGCAGAATCAGAGCGCTGAAAGCCCAGAAATACCAAAAACCTCCACCCCCAATGTGATAAATTCACAGCCCCTCCACGCATAAAAACCTCACTCATCTATCTCCTCCCCTTACTACTTGCTCGGCCTATTCTCTCCCCCTCACTGAAAGTCTCATATGCTGAATCTTGCTGCCTTGTCCGGACACACATCTCAGATCCTCAGGGCGCTGCCCCCACGTCAAATGCCCTTTGCCCCCTTCCTTTCCCTTCCCTGTCTATCTTGGACGATCCAATCCCCAACCTGTGACACAGAGATCAAAGGCAGGAATGAGGCGCAGCAATCGAAAGATCGTCCTCCCGTGACCAATTCTTTTCACTGTTCTCCAGCTGAATTGAATCTTCCCACTCCCGTCTTCCAAAACGGTGGGAGAGGAGCCGAAAGGATTCCCCAGGTGCTCGTGCAGGACACCATGTGTGAGAGCATCCTCAATAATAAACTTAGTCAATAGTAAGGAAAAAATGTCCTTAAAAACCCGATAATTCATGGTTATCATTGGTCATGGCAGTCAAAACTAGGGTCAAAAACAGTTTAAAGTTTAAATAAAACAAAAAAAGACTTTGTAAAGCAAATGCCCCGCATACAGTTCGACACCTAGATTCTACTGTACGTAGACTCAGGCCCGGATATCTGAACAAAATTATTGATAGAATCTTTACGAAATCAGATGTCAGACCACATGGCACGTCTCAAGGCTGATCTGCTTGCGACAAGTCGTAGAGCAAAACAAAGCATGGTAAACAATCATTCAACTTCTTTGTACACGGCCTGCTTTGTTGCCCGCGTTCTCTCCACAGTTCCAGGCTTCGAGTGACGGATGCGGTTCTCTTCCTGCACACATGTAGTCATTCATTTGTGATCAGAACGTCTATGTGAACAGGTATGCTTTGAACTCCTCATGCACGGATCTCGACGATGCCATGTAACTCCGGCAAAACCTGTGTTGGACATGTGTGCGCATGTGTCGAACACACCGTGTACCTTGACGAGGATAGACAAGCCCCCCCCCTTCCCCCCACACACACGGATGCTGGTGCCGGAAGAGCCTGACTGTTTTTTGTCCAGCTGAAGGAGGGGTAGCGAACGTTCTACTCATATCACAAGAACCATCACATACTGCAAAAACCAACGTGCAAGAAGGCCTTTCTGACCCCCCTCCCCATCCTCTTCCCTCGGTGTGCTTGAGTAAGTGCGTGTCCGCCATCTGCATGAAGCCTCACGCCCCCTCGCTCTCTCTCCCTTCCTGACCTTTCGTTTTTGTGCCTCCTTCATCACCTTCCTCTTCTCTCCCGCATTCTTGATGTACTTGGGGACGTGGTGGTGCCTGCAGGAGGGCGGACCGAAGGAGAGAAGAACGGGACCAGAAGAAAGAGGGACGGAGGGGGGAAGGGAAGATACGTGCAAAAAAGAAGGAAAATGGACTTCGCAGAGTCAATCACTCCATGGTCACCGCAGCAGTCAAAATCCGACCCGGGAGGCTAAACGTTCAGAGAGAAAAGTCGTTAAATAGACGGAAAGCGAGGGAAATGGACCAGCAGGGATATTGGCAAGCATGCGTTGCGGTTTCTCTCAGGCGTGCATGTAAGAATGTGGATAGAGAAATGCTTCC
>JAHBMJ010002693.1:0-16729 GCA_018398765.1 Chromera velia | reverse complement strand
GGAAATCGGGGCATAGTCTTTCTCCTCATCTGTCACATCAGCCAGCTCATTCTTCTTCAGCACCAGCACTTTCAGGTGAGGTACAGCCTCTGCATTGACTGCAGATGCGAAGTGCTTCAACCCTGCCGGCCTCATCTCGTTCTCTGCAAGGTCGAGAGTCTGCAGAGAGGTCGTCTTCTTTGCTTTCAGTGCTTCTGCTAACGCTCCCACCCCCTCTGCTTTGGCCTTTGTTCGGGCAAGTTTGAGGGACTGTAGGGGGAGTGACTGCGGTGACGAAGAAAGGCCCCTCGCAAACGCCTTCAGCCCTGAAGGGCCCAAAGGGTTGTCACTCAAGTCAAGGCTCAGAAGGTTGGGGAGCCATCCAAACGAGAATACAGACGCGAGGTCTTCCACAGACACCCTACGGAGTCTGCTTCCTGCAGTGGGGAAGACGTTGTGAGTTTATGGATCACTTGTGGAAATTGGGAGTCCTGCCAGCGAGATAGCTATGAAAAGACAGACACTTGAGAGAGGACAAAGACTTTGCGTACAGGAAGACATTCGAGACATCCGGAGAGACACGTGAAGGTGAGATGCAAAGTCTGAGAAGGCAGACGAGAGGGGGAATCATTTATGGCCACACACAGCATGACGCAGACGAAGCGGACTACCGGCAAGGCTAGTGCAAAGCAGAGCAGTGCTAGAGAGCAGTGTTTTTGGAGTCGGCTCTGCAAAGAGGTGGCAAGTCGATTGGCTATGGAAAGCTTTGCATCCCTTCCTTCTCTTGCAATATCCACACACAGACAGACTGTGTTTTTCTCTCTTTTCCCTTCTTCTTATGCACACAACAGACAAAAAACGCCTGCCGAAATATGTCCCAGTCGCTCTTTCTGTTGACTGACCACTCAGATCGAGGTACAGCAACGGAAAGATGAAATTTATCGTCGAGCCGAGATCGCACTCTGCAGAGCGACAAGGAGAGGGAACAAAAAAGGTGCCAAGCACCGATTTTCCTTTTTTCTTTTTGGGACAGCATGGTGATTGCAGAGGTCCGCAAGTGCACTTTATTGGAAGGCGAAAGACGCGCATACCGAGAGTCACATGACAACATGTGCACGCATCGGGCCTGCCTTCAGATTCTTACCGAGGCACTCATCCTCAGGCAAAGCACGCGACTGACTGGCAAGGTTGAGAGTCTTCAGAGAGGACGGCACCCTCTTTGCTCCCCCCGCTTTGAATCGAAGGAAGTCGAGGAGCACAGGCAGACAGGCGTCCTTGCAGACATGAGGACCTGCAAGGAGGTGGTGCATGCGAGAGCGGCTGGATATACACAGACAAACTGAAAGGGCACATGCACATGCATCTCTGCTTCGATGGTTACTTTTACATCACAAAAACGATGGTGACTCCTCCCTTCCTCCTCCCTCCATCTCATTCGCTCTGCCCTGATCACACGAAGGTCTCCACCTCGGGCGGTGTCACTTTTGCAGCCCTCGCCTATACCTCCACTGACCGCATCTGAGCGTCTCCACAACACCAGGCCCCGAGGGAAGGGACGACAGAAGAAGCTTCAGCTTTCGGGCACTCAGGGAGAAACCTGCATGCAAGCACACGCACACCTCCCGCTCCTGTGTGCAAATGACTACAAAAGGGGGCGAGATGGAAAGACAAGGATCATCAATGGCAAGGTTACAGATGGAGAAACAGGAGCAAAGGTTTTCCCATAAAAAAGAAGACGCGGCTCCAAGACAAACTCTCAAGACTCTGTATGAAAAGAAAGGTTGAGAGGCCGTTGACAAACGATGGCACAAACAAGAGGAATGGATTCAACTCTTCCGCCACTCACCCGAAAGGCCAAGAGATGCCACGGGCAAAAGTGAGCGTCCCTGCACACACACATACGCCACACACAAAACACAATCTCTTCACGGCCTCTCACACCATTCTTCGAACAGTCTTGGCACAGCGATCAGGGTTCATGACGGAAGATTATCCAAACAGTCTTGGCACAGCGATCAGGGTTCATGACGGAAGATTATCCGAACAGTCTTGGCACAGCGATTAGGGTTCATGACGGAAGACTAAAGGTTTTCCGTCTCCGGCTGACCATTCGAATGAACCCCAGAAGAATCAGCGCCAAGCCGAAGCCCTTCCTGTCCGAGGCAAGCTCCGATATTTCCTGCAATGGAAACCCGCAGGCAAGCTTTTTTTGAGAAACAAGCAAAGCGGCAAACACAGAGAGACTGGAGGACACAAAAATCGGACGCAGACGGGAGACTCCGAGCGGCTCACCTCTGCACTCGGGCGAGCATGTTCAATGAGCGAGCAGAGCACATTGTCTGTCCTCTGTAATGACGTAGTCCCACTCATTTGCAGGTTATCTGCAGCTGCAAAACAGTCAAAGGGACAGGAAGAAAAAAATTGGAAACCAATCTTGCCAGGCGCGGAAGAAGTCTCCGATGGGGAAAGAAAGGGCGGGGACAACTCACCTGGAGGAGAATTCTGGAAGCTGTCGCTTATCTGCGACATTTTCTAGAGCTAGGAGAGAACAGTGGAACGGCAGGAAGAGAATGATGAAAAAAATCGACTGGTACTAGAGAGGACTCAGAGGTCCCCTGCCCTCTCTTTCAAGGACACGATGTGAACCAAGAAGCTTCCTTCACGAGTCATATTTTTAATATGGAACTATTGTGCAGAGGCACGCAATCAATCATCACTCTAACGCGCTTTCTGGTCTGCTCGTATCAGAAAGAAGTCACATGAAGTCACTAAAGGTGAAGATGCAAGCAGTGATTGGGAAGGTGAGGCATGAGGCATCACACGCGGCGGGCCGCCCGGGTTGGCGGCGCCGCGCGGACCGTATACGTACGGACGTCGGCCGCGCGGCCGCAGGCCTGCAATGGCCTGTATGCGCAGTTACGCGTGGGTGAAGATCTTTCCGGTTGTGTCATGTTGTGTCTGAGAAAGGAGCTACAATGATGCTACAATGGATCTACAGGCTACAGCTATACAGCTGTTGGGAGCTGGCCGGACAGATTCAACTTTGGAGAGCTCGAACACACAGTTAGCAACTGGGCTCCGGTGCTTGTATGTGTACCAGCGCCGCCAGAACGAAATTTCGATTGGCACTATCGTGTGTGCTTGTAACATTATCCGTGCTGTTCCCCCTCCACATTTTCTCTGAAGACCCACCACACGCACGCAATCGATGCACTTGCGTAGCAGACTAGCGGTGTGTACTGCAATTTTGACGCTCTGCCGGCATTAGAAGAACTCTCTGTTCCTCTACAGCTTGCAACATCAGGAGGAATCCTGGAGACGGGATAAGACAGGATGGTTTCCTTCCCAAGAATTGTCCGTGCAGGTGTGTAAGTCTGCACACACTTGCCTCTCTTGATCATCGCCACTTTTCATCTACTTTCCATCCCTCTGGATCACTTCTCTTGTCCCCTTCTGCTGTGCCTCTCTGCAGTGAGAGAAAGAGCCCCGGTGGTTCAATGCATGGCCAACCGTCTCTCTGCACTCCGGGTGGCAGATACTCTCCTGACCAGCGGCAGCACTCCGCTCCTCAACGACCAACCGGAGGAGCTCATGGCAATGGCAAAAAAGGCAAACGCGATTTTCTTTAACGCTGTGGGACAACCAAAAGCAGTCGATGCGGTAGGTCTGTTTTCTGCCACACCCATGAGCCCGTCCGTCTACGTTACTCTGTTTTGTGAGAAAAGGCAGCAAAGTCACAGCAGTCGCTTTTTCTTCCTCTTTGACCCCTTTTGCTGCATTTCTGGACCGTCTACTTTCGAGGAAAGTTGCTATGTCCCAGGCCGTCACATGCAAGAACGAAAGGAAGCGACTCCGGAGGGGCAGCTAAGCATACAAAATGGACATTGTGCAAGAACGAAAGGAAGGGAAAGAAAGCGACTCGGGAGGGGCAGCTAAGCATACAAAATGGACATTGTGCAAGAACGAAAGGAAAGGAAAGGAAAGGAAGGGAAAGAAAGCGACTCGGGAGGGGCAGCTAAGCATACAAAATGGACATTGTGCAAGAACGAAAGGAAAGGAAAGGAAAGGAAAGGAAAGGAAGGGAAAGAAAGCGACTCGGGAGGGGCAGCTAAGCATACAAAATGGACATTGTGCAAGAACGAAAGGAAAGGAAAGGAAAGGAAGGGAAAGAAAGCGACTCGGGAGGGGCAGCTAAGCATACAAAATGGACATTGTGCAAGAACGAAAGGAAAGGAAAGGAAAGGAAGGGAAAGGAAGGGAAAGAAAGCGACTCCGGAGGGGCAGCTAAGCATACAAAATGGACATTGTGCAAGAACGAAAGAAAGGGAAGGGAAAGGAAGGGAAAGAAAGCGACTCCGGAGGGGCAGCTAAGCATACAAAATGGACATTGTGCAAGAACGAAAGGAAAGGAAGGGAAAGAAAGCGACTCGGGAGGGGCAGCTAAGCATACAAAATGGACATTGTGCAAGAAGGAAAGGAAAGGAAAGGAAAGGAAGGGAAAGGAAGGGAAAGAAAGCGACTCCGGAGGGGCAGCTAAGCATACAAAATGGACATTGTGCAAGAACGAAAGGAAAGGAAAGGAAGGGAAAGGAAGGGAAAGAAAGCGACTCCGGAGGGGAGACTTCTCTTCAGCAGGAAAGAGAACGGGCAAGAAGTGGAACGGCGCTCGATGGGCTCTTTTTTCCCTGTCTGCGAGCGGAAACTTCTTTCTCTTTCTTGCGTGCGAGGGACCTGCCGGTCTTCTACAGTCGACACGCTGACGATGCAGCCGGATTCCGTGAGCTTCATTTTGTCAATTTTCTTCCGACAGCTCTTCGAGACTGTGCTGAAGAAGCAAATTTGAGCAGAATGCGAATGCTCTGTTGTGAGTCTTTGAGAGCAAACGTGGTTGGACGAAGGTTCATGCCGATCGGAACTTGCACAAAACAACAGTGGCAGGCAGGCGGCTTGGCCATCGATGAGGACTGCCCATCCTGTGTCTCTGAAAATTATTCCTCCGCGCGCAATGCGAGGCTTCGAATATATGGACAGATCCCCTTCTCTGTTTGTTTCCCTGTGCACTCTCCGCAGCTGGTCAACTACCGCGCGCAGATGCTGCAGCACTTCAGTGCTTCCGGGTCGTCCCCCGAAGCTGCGCCCCCCCCTCTGGTGGTGACCCCCTCTCTCCTGTGGGCAACAGAGGACCGTCTAGACCGGTTTGTGGATCTGATGGAGGGCGCTCGGCCGGATGTCTTGAGAGCAACTTACCCTGACCTGAAGTTAATTTTTGATGATGTACAAAAGCATTTGAGTGGACCTGAGAGGGAGGGAGTGGGTCGTGCGGCGTCGGCAGCTGCGGCGGCGATGGCGTCGAAGGAGAAGGACGGCGACAGAGCAGTGGAGGAGGTGGCGGCGGCTACGGCAGGGGTGGCGGCGCATTTTGGGTGCATCGTATGTGCTGCAGGTCCGCCCGATTTGATGAGAAGGAAGGAAAGACCTCTTTTTCATTCATTGTGTATTCTGTTTGGGACTTCTTGTTGCTGTTAGTCTTTTGTTTTTTTCTGTTTTCACTCCATCGTCGCATTGTCTCCTCTCGTTGATTCCAGCTTTCTTGTTCAAACACATTCACTCTGCCGGAGCGTTTGTGGTAAGATGGAAGAGTACCTGGTTCCCTGGACGATTGGTCGGATGGATGGATTCATCAAGCAAAGCGCATGAACGCTTTCTGCGCATCTGCCTGCGTTTGCTCCATCGAAATTTGTTTCTGTCTCCTCTTTCTTGTTTCCCCCCTTTCTCTGCAGGACCAATTGATGTCTTTGCAGAGCCTCCAAGCAACAGTAACAGTAGAAGTGACAACAGTAGCAGTAGCAGTACACATGAGCAGGACACACAGACGGATGGAAACCGATCGACCACCAACACACACGCACAGACGCCTCCACCGGTACCACCTGAGGGTCGCCTCGCCAAACTTTCCCACGTGACAGAGACCCATCAGTTGGCGCGAATGGCAGGTGCGTGCATTTATTTTCATACAGAATTCTTTTTCAGGGATGCGTTTATTTTCTGTATGAAGATAAAGAATTCTGTATGAAAATAAACGCAGAGACCCATCGGTTAGCACGAATGGCAGGTGCGTCCACCACTCTCAGGGTGTGTGCTGTGAAGCCGTCCAATAAGAGTAGTGAAAATGAATGCGAATGAGTTGAAGTCCACTCTCCGAAAAATTCTCTGTATGAACCGACTTCGGATTCGTTCTTTCATGGGTCCACCGCCCTGTCTGGTTTCTCTCGAAGTCAAAGCCTTGTCTTCATCTTCTTCTGTCCCGCCCCTTCTCATTGAATGGGCGTGACTGATGGAGCTCCAGGGAGGTGCTTCCTCTTCCTCATCTTCTATCCCGCCTGATTCCCTGCTCTCTTCTTCCGTCTGCCCGAGCTTCATTTCAGTCCCTGTCAAAAGCATTTTGGCCTCCTTTTTGTCGTAGAGTCTCTTTCTCTCTTTCTCTATATTTTTCTCTCTCTCTCTCCTTCTCTCCCCTCTCTTTCTCTCTCTCTCTCTCTCTCTCTCTCTTTCTACCTACCTACGTACTCATCTCTATCTATCTATCTCCATCTATCCCTATCCATCTATCTCTCGCGCGCATACTCACAATAGGGCAGTCCTTCCTTCTTTCCTTCCTTCTGCGATCGAGTTTCTTGTGTGTCTCTCATGCTGTCTGCCTTCCGCACGCGATGTCTTTAATCAATACCATCCTGATCGCTCGGTCGCTTCAGTGACTTTCTTCTCTAGTTTTTCGTGCTTTCGAATTCTGCTTCTTCCTGCGATTACAGAAAGCGAAATGTTGAATTTCTTTGATTGCAGCAAGCAGCGCCACTGTCGCGTCTCTCATTGCTGCGACCGCCGTGTGTGCCCCCCCTGCGCCTCCTGGTTCGCCTTTCGTTGCCGATTTCTTCTCTTCCACCATGGCGGCGGTGGCACTGTACTCAGCGGCGGTCCGGGAGGCGTCCAGAGGAGGGGGGGGGGGTCCTGGCAGTCTTTCAGTCCAGGTGCCTGACGCTCTGCTGCGACTCTCCCATAAACCGGACACAGTCAGGGCAGACTCGGTGGTGTGGTTGAGAGGGACAGACGGAGAGTCTTGAGCAGGTCTCGAGCGTTCAAGCAGGAGGTTCATAGCGTAGGACCGTTCAGGCAGCTGAAGTTGGAATGCGATAAGAAAAACGAGAGGAAAATTCCTGCATCAGAAGATCGATCTATAACAGGAAACTTGAAGTCACTTCGAAAGTATTCCCAGTTTTACTATCAGTTTCATTGAATAATTATTGGTATAAATATTATATGCTTCAAATTATTTTACAATATGTTTTGTATTTCTTTTTTCGGCTGTGAAGAGCCGTTCCCACTATGCTAGTGCCTTTGTTGCTAGCTAGGCTGCTAGTTTTTTTGCTGTTAACTTTGAACGTTTGCGTCTTATATTATGATCTATCATTCGGGCTGTCGATCATTCATAGGCGGTGGCCGCCGCCGGGTGGCGGTCTAAGCCTAGGGTCTAAGCATCATAAATATCTCATGCAGTCAATTTTTCTTCCTTATAGAACTGTTTCCGTAACTATACGAGTACCCCTGCTTTCAAAATTTTGAATAAAGTCTGCCTTCAAGAATGTCTTGCTCGGTCCGGCACTAGATCCGGGATTGTCAGACGGAAGTAGTCATACAGACGGTCTTACTATATATATCAAGCGGCAGCCCTCCGTGTGTGAGCGAATTTTTTCATTTTTAAGGCTAAAAACGGACATTTTTGCTTTATAAGGAAAAAACTGATTTTAAAAACATTTTGAGGTAAAAACTACGGAATTCATGGCCAATTTAGGATGAAAATTAACCTCTAAAATTCACTAAAAACGGATGAAAAACATTTTTAAAAGTCCCCTGAGGCAAGCTGTCTGTATTGTACAAGTATTAAATAAAAATTTTTAAACTGCTTAATGACTCTATAAACTGTGTGTATGCAGATGATTGTAATGTCCCTACAGGATATGCCGTGGCCCCTAGGGGTGCCAGTGAGATAGGGTAAGAGGTGCGTTCATTCAATCGTGGTACATGCAACAGGTTGTTGGCCATACAAAGGCGTAGCCGCGGTATCTGTAAATACCGCAGAGGGCCAGAGACGGCTGGACGGGCTTCAAGGCGATTGAGAAGATCGAAGACATAAGAAGAGCTCTGCTATTAAATACGTTTGCTAATAAGAAAATTAATAACGTACAAGGACTTTGCTAACACATAGTGCTAACATGAATAAGCGTGAAAAAGAAAATGAAATTGTAACCGCACCAACACATTACTGATAAATCTTTAACAAATTATTTTTGCTTATATAAAAGAATTAGAAAATATATAAAACAAAAATCAGAATGCTCCCCACTTAAATCTACTTACATTTTTATTTTTTATTTACGGAGTCAATATATATATAGGTCTTTTACATACAGACACACATGCTGTAATCTTAAAGTTTCTTTCATTATCTTTCATTTACTTTCATTTATAGATCATTTTAGTAGTAGCCAAACATTATATACGCCTTCTATTATCAATTTGCTCTTTTAAATCATCTGTAACTGAGACTATGAGCTAGTTTTAGCTAGTCTATAAAATGTTTGAACATAAGGTTATATAAGTCCCAAACTACACGCTTGCTACGCTTGCAGTATTAGTTGCTGTAGTTGATTGTGCTTACTTACTCACTCACTAACACACTTAGTCACTGACTCATTGAGTCATTCTTGCTTTCCTCACTAATTCACTCACTCACTGTCTTACTTACTCACTCACTTACTCCCTCATTTTTCCTGTCTCTCTTTGATTACTCACCCATATACCCAAAGTTAACGGCTTCTATCAACACTCTCACATCCACACGCCCGAACGGCTTTTGTTCACATACTCGCTCTCTTTGCCTCTCTTCGTTTATTTTTATTTACCCACAGGCCCTAGCGGCTTGAAGTTCTGTTTATACACTGAGTCTCATTCTCTCTTAGTGACAGGCTGTCTCTATTTATTTAGGTACCCATACGCCCATATAAATATCTTCTGCTGACATGATTGTGCGAGTCCTTGTCCCTCTTCATTCACCCATACGCCCACACGGCTCCTCTTCATCTAGCCTGCTCACCCCGCTTCACACACTCGCTTTCCCTGCCTGTGTTCATTCACCCACACCGTTGTAACACCCAAAACGGCTTCTGTTTACACATTTGCTCTTCATGTCTCTCTTCATTATTCTTCATTGATTCACTGTATGAGGTCCAAGCGGCTTCTGTTCACATACTCGCTCTCCTTGTATCTCCTTATCTCTCTTCATTCACCCACATGCCCAAACGGCTTCTGTTCACATATTCGTTCTCCCTGTCTCTCTTAATTCATCAGCAGGCCCAAGCGGCTTCTGTTCACGCACTTGATATCTCTTTATTCATCCACAGGCCTAGCCATAGGCTCGAGTGGCTTTTGTTTAATGACACACAATTGATCCTTCTTCATTCATCCACGGGCCCAAATGGCTTCTGTTCCTAGCTTCTGTTTATATACTCGTTCTCCTTATCTCTCTTTCTTCACCCGCATGCCCAAGCGGCTTCTGTTCACACACTCGTTCTCCTTGTATCTCCTTGTCTCCTTTCATTCACCTACATGCTCAAACGGATTCTGTTCATATACTCGCTCTCTTTGTATCTCCTTTTCTCCCTTCATTCACCCATATGCCCAAACGGCTTCTGTTCATACACTCATTCTCCTTGTCTCTCTTCACTCATCCACAGGCCCAAGCGGCTTCTGTATATTTCTGTTCACACAGTTGATCTCTTTTTATTCATCCACAGGCCTAACCAGCGGCCCAAGCAGCTTTTCTTCAATGACACACAATTGATCTCTCTTCATTCATCCAAGGGCCCAAGTGCCTTCTGTTCACACACTTGTTCTCCTTGTCTCACCCACACGCCCAAACGGCTTCTGTTCATAAACTCATACATACTCATAAACATGCTTGCTCTCTCTGTCTCTCTTCATTCATCCACCTGTAGGCCTAAGCGGATTCTGTTACTGCATACACATTTTCTATGCCCATGCACCCACACGCCCAAACGGCTTCTGTTCACACACTTACTTACCTAGCTTTATCCACAGGCCCAAACGGCTTCTGCTCACATCTCTCCCTCTTGAACTTACCAAGCGCTGGACCCATACGCGGTGAACCTCTCCACAATATTTCAAAGTGAATACTACAGCATCCACAGCGATACACACTATATATAGACAGTATTTTGCGTTATTTTGCATCCCAAATCCTCAAGTGAAGGTAGAAGGAAGTCAAGAAGCCAAGAGCTCAAGAACGACAAGAGTGGCCAAGTAGAGAGAAAGAAGACGGGCAAAAAGAGGTTCCTGCAGATCAAATTAACCGTTTTTCCTCTTTGTTAAGCGCACTCAGTCATGGTGCGGCTTACTTCTAACTCTGTAAGGCGGCATGTCTTAACTTGCTACTGAGCTTGGTAGCATAGTCAAACAACGGAGCAATTCAGAACAGCTTCACTTAGACGGTGTGCTTTATCGCCTTCCTTAAAAACTATATAGATGATCGAATCTAGCTATGTACAATTCCTTTCCATGTATGCTTTTACGTATATGTACTGATACGGGATACACCCAACCACTTGGGTGAGTGCCTCGGGGGGCTATTTAAGGGGTCGGCCATAATTTAATTGCATGTTGGGCATGTTTTACCTGCAATGCATGCATGGGCAAATGGCGGAGGCCATGGCAACATGCGCAAAATATGTTTTTCGGGACCGCGCATGAATACATATGCAATTAACTCCGTGTGATTTATACTGGAGGGGCACGTATCATGAAGAGCGAAGTATATAATATTATAATGCGATCGTGACTCCGTACAAGTTGCTTGGGGGGCATATTTTAGAATTCGGGTGACATCGACCATAACGGAGACAGAGTTAACCGAATCTCCCCCCAAAAAATGAAAAAATGCGTTATGCGGATGTGTGCGATCTCAGGGCCTCTCGGCTGATCTCAGCAGAGCTGAGCTGCCCTCCGAGGCGACATCAAGGTTAGATAAAAGGTGTATGCATGTTCGCCACGCGCTGTATACAGTTACTGGAAAGTGGGTCCCGCGAAAGGCAAATGTAACCCGATTTATTGGTAATTCGACTTTTTTTTCCATAGGTGCGGCTAAGAGCCTTAACAGATACCATGGCTAAGGGCCTTAACAGATACCATGGCTGCCATTGGCCGGGGGCCACGGCACGGGGGCCACAGCAGGCTGGGGGCCACGGCATGAGCTTACCTGCAGGTTTGGAAAGGTTTAAATTCAAATTGTCTGTCTTTGTTATATGATAATATAAAAACTGTTTGAAAAAGAGTATCAGCTAGACTATAGTTGGGCATACCGTCAAGCCAAACTCTCTGGACAGAGCTTAACCGCTAGGCCTAACCATTGTATTATATTGTATTGTGGCAGACTCTTGGCCTGCGGGGCTGCGGCTTGCAGGGCATCTCCTGTACAGGAGTCTCCCACCCCCATGCATTCTACCTAGGCCGTTCGAATCTGTCGCATCCTAGAGTGGACCTGGACTAAAAACCCCTGCAAGCATGCAGACTTGCGCTGTCTTTTAGGGAAAACCTTGGCCACTGCGACTGATCGATCTGCATGGCGACCACCCAATACAGCTACTGATCCCCGCACCAGACGGACAAGGTAACCGGAGGCGTCCGCACGGCAATCCCACCACCCCTGGAAAATGCATGCACCTTTCCAACCCGGGGGCCTACTAGACACCGATCATCCTCCACCCCATACCGGCTGCCACCACCAGCTGGTGGTATTTCGCTTTTGCATAGGCAAACCTGTACTGCTCCATACGGGCTCCTCCGGGCTCTTGTCCATACTCTGTGTGAGAATTTTTGACCTGAGAGAAAGTGGATTCACAGCCTGTGCTGTTGGTGCTCGCACTTTTTGTGAAAACGTTGGAGGACTTCCTGCCAGTTAATTTCAGCAAAAGGAGACAGCACTATGTGAGGTGCTCTTCGACTGTTTTTTTCCAAACCTACAATAATTCTGGGGGTCCAGCTCCTTCTCTGCAGCCTCGTTATTTGAATTGAGAACGATGAGCAGCCGCCCTCTGCTCCTTCCAACGGAACTGAGTGAAGCCCTTGTGGATCAACTGGAGATGGTCGGAAAACCCTTTCTGGTTGGTGGGAGTCCCTGATTGATGAGCCCATCAGCAATTTTCCACTGGATTGACTTACCAGTTCCGTTCTCTTTGCGCGCGTTTAGTAGTCTTTGAGATGGTGCTGCTCCTTGCCTGAAGAAGTATTATTACATCGCTCACACACGGAAGGACACTCATAAGTTTTCTTTGACTCTTTCCTCCCATCCCTCTCCTGATTCATTGCAGGATGCTCGCACAGGATCGGTGGCGGGTCTGACTGGCGAGATCAGCAATGAACTATGTTGTTTCAGCTCCGAGTTTTCCCTTTGCCAACAAATTACCATGTTTGGCTCCATTCAATGCCCATATGAGGTATTCTAGGGTCTCTCCATGATGGTGTCTCCCTGCAGGGCCGTTTCCAAGAGCTCACCCATCTGTGTGTACGGCCACAGTGTGTATGAAGCCTGTCACTGCACAATTTATCTAACTTCGTTTTCTTCCTTTTGTTGTACTTTGGTTCTTGCAGGAAGAGGGAAGTGCGTGCACCTGTCGATCATGCGGAACAAGTTGTCCTCCTGCCTACCTCCACCTCCAAATCGAAGCGTACCTCCACCCGTCCGATCATCACAATCCAGGACGTGCAGCACGCGAACATATGAAGTTGAGGGGCCGTTTTGTGTGCTTCGGGTGCCGGCTTGCTGTACAGGTGAGCCGTGGACAACATGGCAATCACAGAGGAGCCTGTGTTCTGTATGATTTCTATCTTGCCTGCCACTGTCTTTTGTGGGTGCACAAGGACATGCAGCCGTCAACTGTGAACAGACGAGGGGCATCGGCACTTTTTGAAGCGATTGTTGACTTGCATACTTGCGGATTTTATGGCTGGCTGTTGCCTGCATGAAGACAACATTGTCCAGGTGGGGGTTGGGGGAACGCTGCAGCAGAAGAACAAACGAAGATCCGTCTCTAGTTCAGGACGGAAAGCATACAGTGAAACAGGCAGAACAAAAGGCCCCACGACTTCGCTTGCCTTTGTTGTCTTTCATGCAGGGCTCTCTATGTCTTCCGCTCTGTCCCTTTTAAAGCTTTTTTTCATTCTGAATGGCTCATCTTTTTTTGCCCATTGTACAACCTGGATGTATTGGGACTAGAGGCCGTACACTTGAACTTTGTGTGTCCCTACAGGACCTGTCTGTCTCTGTCGTGTCCATCCACCAGGCGGGTGTGGCGTTTGCCTCCAAAGAGGAGCAGCTTTTCGACCTTCCCATCTCCAACGATGCTCTGAATGGTCAGTTTTCAGTCTTTTTTTTGCAACAGACACTCATGGACACTCTCTGACCGATGTGGGATAGTTGAGGGGGGGCAAGCGAAATACAGACGGGGAGATATGCAGTCGGAAAGAGGCACGAACGGACAGACAGCCTGAGGCATTCGATCATCTGTCCATCTGTCTTTCTGTCCATCTATCTGTACTTCTATCCGTCTGTCCTTCATCTGACCATTCATCTATGTATCTCTCTGCTCCTGCTCTTGTGTCTCTTTCTGTCTCTATGAGTTAGCCAGTCATTTAGACCGTAAGAGAGTTCTAATACCATGCAGACCATAAGAGATTAATACAAGCCCACAGAAAGTTGAGAAAGGGCACTGTCTACTGCTCTTGACGGTTATAGATTGTTATAGTAATTGTTGGCCTCCGGCGTCATACTTAATTTTTTTTCTTGTTCTTGTGCGTAAGTGCAGCAAGCTCTGGCCGCTTTCAAGTTCGATTCCTGCCGCTGAGGGATGCGCAGTTAGACTACAGACCTCAAGTGCGCCCTTACCCTCCAGACACATAGCACCACCTCCTTCCTTTTGAGTTCGAGGTGTGTGTGGAGATGGAGAATGTGACTGTCGAGAAGGAGTCGGAGGCTAGGTCGGAGGTGTTGAAGAGGAGGAGGGAGAAGGCGGCTGCTGCAGGGAAGTCGTAGATGAAGCCATTCGAGGCGAAGAGAACAGTGACTTGGGTCGGTCAGTTAGTTCGTCCGGCACTTCTTCCTTACCTGCTTCCTTCTTTCCTTTCTTCCTTCCTTCCGCCCTTTCTTTCTTGCTTTCCCCTTTTCCTTTTTTTTCTTCTTTCCTTCCTTCGTTCTTTCCTCTCTTTCTCTTTCTTTCACTTGTTTGCGTTCATTCGTCTCTTTGGTTTATTTTGGTTTGGTTTGGTTTTCTTCTGTTGTTTTGCTGGTTCATTAGCTCATTCCTGTTTCTTTTCCTTTCCTTTCATCTTTTCTTATTTTTTCTGCCTATCTTTATCTATTTGTGCACTCCTCTCTAACTCTCCACCTCTCATTCTTTCCTTCCTTCTTTCCTGTTTTCTTTCCTCATTGCTGCCCTGCATGCTCAGCCCAATATATGATCGAGCCATTGTCCTAGCGGCTCTAGATTTCGATTTCCTGGTTGAATCAATTTGATCTCTAACACTTACAGGGTGCCCGAGCGCATTCAAACAAACAAAATGTGGTTCTCCCCCCCTTTATAAATCATGCATACATCATACAGGCCCAAGACCCCTTCCAGCCTGTCTACGCGAGGCAGGCGACGAGGTAGAAGAATCCCAAGGGGCCAGGCACAGTCTTGAAGTGGTCCTAGATCGTCGAGAGAAGAGAAAAGGAAGGCACGGTGCTGTTGGGGGTCCCAAAAGGCGATGACCTCCGGCACGGTGCGGAGTCCCCCCTTCCTTTCGATATCCTTTCGACAGATAAGAAGCGTCGAACCATCAATGTCAGTACATATGTAGAATTAGGTGCATGTATGAAGGAAAGCCGGGAAAAGCCCTAATAGAATCAAATTGAGTCTGTTTCCTATGTAATCTGGTGTAGTTTTCTTCTCTCTTGTCACGTGATAGAACGATGAGGGATACTTGTCTGTCCTTTCATGTGTGGGTCAACGGTTGTGCGAAAGAACAGCGAAAGAACGAAAGAATGCCTTTCATGATGATCGGGCTGCAGCTGGCGCATTTGAATGAAACTCGGCAGTTGCAGAGAGAATCGGTCATTCGTTTCAATTTCCACCTCCTTTCTGCCTTCTGTCCTGCTTGGAATCTCAAATCAATGACTTCGATCGATAACCATGAATCCTTGCAGATAAAGATGCGAGACGCAGCCGTCTCCTTTGTTCTTGCTGTTGTTGGATGCATGCCCAGAGTCCCCCCCATGCAGCTGACAACTGTAGGCAGGCTGTCAGCCAGGCTGTCGGCCTCTCTGGCAGAGTCGTTTCTTCAGGGATAGAAGGGAGTCGGCGTGCGGATAGAAAGTGCCGAACAGGTGGGAGGACAAAATAATTTTCAATTGCTCTGTGTCTCCTTTTTTCTTAAAGCGGCCCCCTGGCTGCACTTCAAGTTCTTCAACGCTGAACGAGGCTCTCTTTGCCGTTTGTCAAGTTGACATTTTCTCTTTTGACTCCTCCACATTTGCGTGTCTTGTCGTATCAACCTCGCTCCTTTCTTGTCCTTCCTTTCTTGGATCAGTACGGTTTTCATCAGGCACCCCTTCACTGGCACTGTCTTCGTTTGTTTCTTTCAGGCTCAACAGAGATTCGAAGGATGGTTTGGCTCGGGAGACGGGGGGCGGAAGGGGGTGCCATTGGGGGCAGGGAAAGAAGAGGGAGGAGAAAAAGAGAAGGAGACGGAGATGGAGAAAGGGAAGGAAGGGGAGATCCGGGTCGAAGTGCAGGCGGCCAGTCTGATGACTCCTTTGGGGGGGCGGATCAAGGTCCCGGTCTGACCTGTTCTGTGCTAGGTTCTGTGCAAGTCAGTCAGTGAGTCAGCTAGGCAGGCAAGCAGGCAGTCTCCGTCTATCCGTGCATGGAGTCAGCTGCCTGTTTCCTGTCTCAACGCATTCTTGAGGCAGGTGTGCAAAAATGATGCCATCAAATTGTGCCTTTTTTTCTTCTTCTATTCTGGATTCTATTGGGTTTTTCCTCTAGAGGATGTCTGCAATTTCTTGACTCTCTGAGTATGATTTCTGTCTGTATATATATGTAGAAATCAGTTTGCGTTTGGCGTAACAGAGTGGGTTTGAATCAGATGCTTGATTTTTTTTTTTTAATACTTTGCTCATTGTTGACCGGATGGACTGAATAACTGCCTGCAGGCATCCATCCGCATTCGACCTCAGCACGCATCTTCACATGTATGCGGAAAGCGGGTAAGTATATTGTCTTTCAGGCTTGATTGATACCTCGCGTAGAGGATGCACAGTTTGAGCAAACTATCGCGAGACAGCTATTTTTTTTAGGGGAGGGGAGTGGCTTTTGTTTTCTTGCTTTTTGCTTCCCTCCTTGAATTTTCTTTTTGCATTGCGTCATATTGCGTCTTCTCTCTGGTCTTCTTCTTTGGTATTGGCTTTCTGCCTTTCTGTCAGATGCACTGCCTCTCCTTGTCCGCTCACGTTATCTCTTTGCTTCGTCTCAGCCCTTTCCCCCCATTCCTTCGAAAGACCTTGTTGACCCCCGGAGCTTGTACGACCGTTTATTCAGATATTACTGTACTTGATAAACTGAAGTGGAGCTTTGTTCTTTGTGTG
>JAHBMJ010002692.1:0-16759 GCA_018398765.1 Chromera velia | reverse complement strand
CTCTCTCTCTCTCTCGCTCGCTCGCTCTCTTTCCGCTCTCAAGTCAATCGTCCTTTCTTCCGTTCGGAAGTAGTCACTCAAGTTGCCTCCGGGCACCCACTCTGAAGGAGAAGCGAGCCTCCCTCTCTCGCCTCACGCACGCCTGCATGTGGGCCGTATACAGCATGGTCACGGATTTCGAAGCTCACTCACAAAAAAGCTCGAATACACCCGGTGAATTTCAAGCAGACATGCGCGCTCATGAGTACATTTCGACAACCTGACCTCTGCCCCTTTTCTTCCCCTCTGCCCTTCCCTTTTCCTTCTCGAAGACTCTGAAAACATCATCTGCTAGAAGGAGGAGGTCCACCAACCCCAAACCACTCTCTTCATGCCACTTCGCATGCGCGCTCTGCCGTCTGCACAAAGGGGCTCCCGGGTACTCGAGCAGAATCCGGCCTTCCGGGGCCTCCTTGCCGGCGAAGAACCCTGCCAAACGATTAAAGAACATATTCAGTGGCCGCATCATTCTCGCCCCCAGCCGGTTAAGCACCTTCCACATTCTTTTGTGATCCGCTGAGGGGCCGAAGAAATTCTCCTGCCAAAGAAAGGCGAACAACAAAGTGGACAAAGTCCCCCCTCCCTCACGCGACACCCGTCGTCTTTCCTCCCTCGAACGGAGAGGAAGGGTAATCCCTGCTTTCTCGGCTGCACTGGTGAAGGCAGGCAGGTAGGAATCGAGGAGGAAACCCAGGTCTTCTGGTGCCAGCTTGAAGGCCGAGCTAAGAGCTCGCACGGCAGCCTGCACAGACCGAGAAGACAAGACCAGAGAGAGCCAGGAAAGGATAATGGCTCCGAAGGTCAGGTTCTTTCCGGGAACACTGAGACCTTCGAGGGTCTGTCTCCACTCATTGACAGGCGTCAGTCTGAACATGTCGGTAACTCTCCCTGCGATCTCGACTCCAGTCGGAGGGAGGTCCTCAGAAGAGGAATTCGCTCTCTGCAGGTGGAAGAGCACGGGGTCTGACTGTACCCCCGAGGCCTCTCCAAACCCCAAAAGCAGCCCCTGATGGATCACAAGAGAACACACGTCGATCAGACGGTTGTCTGCTGTGTGCCCAAGCTTCGTGTGGGATCCGTGCCATAAAGAAGACGCGAAACCGATTCCTGCCATGCTTTGCACAACCGCGCGAACCGTTTCCGTCTGCAGGGACAGTCCTGTCTCGCTGTCCTTCCTGTCACACACCAAGAGCAGTGCTTGGTAGTATGCAATGTTTGAAGCAACGTTGCACGGCTCATAGATGACGAGGTCGGAGTAAGGGGCGGGGAGACGGGAGAGCGCGCTGGCGTTTCTTTCCTGGTAGTGGGGGTACTGCTCCGAGGCAGCACAGACGTCCCAGAAGTCGTCTCCAGCCGTCGTTCCGTGAGTCGTCCAGAAGTCCCCGAAGCCATTCCACGCTGCCTTCTGTGAGGACAGGAGGTCGGCATCAACTTCGTGGAAGCACTGGGTGAGGTTGGGGTAGAAAGACCGCTCGGGCAGTTCATGTCCTGTCAGGGTGAACGAAATGGCGTCGAGGAAGTCCGAGAAAGGGTCGGACCAGAGACGTGCAGAGGAAGAGAAAGTTTGCGATTGACTCCCTGGAAGGAAGAAGAGACACGGGAGAGCAAAGTACCGCGTCATTTTCAACGGAAAGGGCGAAATGCCGTCTCCTTTGTCAGAGGTCGAGACAAGTGAATCACGGACCACTCTTTTCTTTGCGCAGCACACAGACACATGCAACCTGGGGTAGCGAAGCGGCTTTCACAGGGGTAGAAGCCAGCGGGTCGAGAGGTTTTGGAAACGTGCGTCAAAGCGCCCTGTAAGATCCTGAAAGTCATTTTCAGTCACAAGGAAAGCGCAAGCCGTTCACGCGCATGCAGCCCGGCCCGGCCTCGACGCGGGGCGCGGCGGCTTGCAAGCATTCATGCTCGCCGGGGCCAGTTGATCCCTAGCATTTTTTTTTTAAGTCATAACAATGTTAAATACATTCGCAAATTGATGATTGAGGGCTTTGTTCTGCAAAGTTGTTGAAAACTACAAAAAACTTAAGCGTACTAAAATTGTTGGCGGCGTCTTCTGTGCCAGTAAAACTTGTTCGATCATTCAAAAAACAGTTTCTTATAGCTGTATGTAGCTTTATAATAAGTACTGCCTTAAGCGCAGACTTTGGTTTTGGCATATTTGAGGCTTAACCATCCAGTACATTACACCATGGAAACTATGTAATTCAAAAAGCTCTCGAAAGAAGGTTAGATCAACGTACGTAGATTCACCGTTGACAACTCCATAAAAAATATTGAAAACGATTTTAAAATTTAATACTAAAAGTCTCATTTTGTTCCTAGTTTTGCCTCCCTTTTCCTTATAATTTTCTCGACCCTTCTTTCGTACAATTGCCGGTGAAGAATTGAAAAAGACCCCGCTAGATCAAAGTTTTATGCAGCTTTGTACCTAGCTTTGTACATACATATGCATGTAGCTGAGGAGCGCCCCACCCTGCTAGCGGTGGTGACATCTTGATATACCTTAACATAGTGGGAAGGCCTAGCGCTGAACATCGGAACCAATCAATGCCTTAATCAATTATGCAAGCAATGTACACGAAGTTTTTAACACAGACTGCAAAAGAAAATAAAGGGAAATTAGGATTCTAAATTCGTTTCTCTTGGTTTTTACCATCTTTGACAATAGTTCCATTTTTAACTAGATTTTTAAAAAGAAAAAACGGCATGCCTCAGAAGATGCTTGTTTTAGGTGTCTTTTCACTAAAAAATCGCCGCTCGCATAAAAAAAGAATCACTCCGAAACAACAAACAACGAAAACTCCGCAAAAGCGTCATCCTCTAACGCCAAGCAAGGCACAAAAGAAACAGACAGCCGAGACTTCAGGAAGTCTTCAAATGGGGACCCCGATGATGTGTGAACATCTTCCTTCATTTGCTCTGCAGAAACAGAAACCCACTTCTCCCATGCAGAAAGGATCCGAAGAATTTCACGCCCCCCCTTTCCGCTTGCACCCACATCATATTCAAGTAACTCCCTGCTGACTGAAGCAGAACCATCAGGGCCCAACAAACTCGCGACTGACGATGAGAACGCCTTCGAGAGCGCTGTCTCGATCCCTGCAACGCATTCATCTGCGACCCAATGGAGGGAGGCCAATTTGCACGAGACACTGTCAGCCGCTCCCGCCTGCATGCCCACTCCTAGTGACTCTAACCACCTAGCGAGCGGGAGGATCAACAAAAGAGACGTGAGGGAGGGATTTGTGGGTTGATGGACGGCGCTTTTGAAGACGAGACTCCACCTGCCACCCCCCTGGTCCCACAACCGCACCTCTGCTCTGCCAAGGAGCTTCTCGGAAGGGTCCCGGATGTCCAATCGCCGCGTTTGCGCGGGCGGGGACTCTCTGGGAGACAACGAGAAGGACCCCAATGGGCACAGTTCGACAAGGCACCCGCGTGGAAGTGCCGTTGTTTGGGCACAGGCGACAAGGGGGCCGTCTCTCTGAAGGATGTCTTCGAGGCTTTTTGTTATCGCATCTGCTGTCAGGGGTGGTTCTCCTCCTTCCCCTCCCCCATTATCTTCTTCTTCCTCTTCTGCCCCCCCAAGTCTTCGACTGCCGCCAAATCCCCCAACTCCCATACCTTTCGGGTTCCTCGAGACCTCTGCTGCCTTTCTCCTAGCCTCATGCTTCTGAGTCCAGATCGCACTGAGCAGGAAAAAGAACGAACGGAGCTGTGCCACAGGAACACACCCAGACACAGCATATATTCGTACGAAGCGTAAAATCGACACGGGTGACAATTCCTTTTCCTCCGGCCCCCGACACATCTCCTCAACGACTTTCATGAGAGACCGGAATGCCAAAGCCAATTCCAAAAGAACGCAAACAGCACCTTCACCCTTGCCCCCTGCACACAACTCCTCGAACACCTCATCTCCCACAAGTGCCTTCAACGCACCACACGACGGTCTGACCATGCGGTGAGGAACGAGGCCGATCACCCCTGACAAAAGCAACAAATTTCGACATCGAACTGCCTGGCTGTAGGGGCCCACACAGGCCGCTGCCCATGTCGAGATGCTCTGAACGTGCAGATGCTGTCGTCTCCCCGCCCCCCCTCCACCCCCCCCCTTTCCCAAATCGGTCTGCAGGATCAGTCGGAGGCGGAGAGAAATGCCCTCCGGCAGGGGCGTCTGGATGCAGGAACGGGAAGGGAATCCGGGGATGGGCCGGAAAAGCGAACTGTAGAGCTTGTTCAGTTTGACGAAGTTGCTCATGTCACGCACCTGCAGAAAGATGAAAGCGGGGGCAGAAGGACTGCGTAAGCGGAGAAATTCTCTCTCAAAGGCACAAAACAGTTCGCATACGAACCAGAGAAAGAGCACGGCGTATCAAAGAGACCACGGCAAAAAAAGAAGTGGAAGGGAGAACAAAAGAGATCAAGAGAGGCAGGGAGACCGAGCTCGATGAAGAACGAGAGAGAGGTGCGGCAAGGGACCGCATCCCTCCCTCCCTGCTTCTCTTTGTCCATCCTCCAGAAGCACCCGAAGGAAGGAAGGAAGGAAAGAAAGAAAGAAAAAAAAAAAAAAAGAAAGACAGAAAGAAAGAAAGAAAAAAAGTGGGACGGCAACATCGGATTTGACTGATCGCATTCCAACACGTCCTGAATGAATGTCCGAACGTCTATGCTTCTCTCCTCTCGTCTGACCTGAATCTCGCAGGCGATGACCGAGAGCATGCCGAGACTCTGACTCTTTAGAAGCTCTGCATTGACACGGAAGGACATTCACGCAGACGCAAATGTTGCATGGCGCATGCACGCACGTGTGTACAGAAAAAAAAAAATGGGAAGGGCCGAAAGCGAATCAATCCCTCCCCAACCTGTTATTGCCTGTACTTGTAACTACACTCACACACATACACACACACACAAACAAGAAAGGAAGAGAGAGAGGAACAGAGAGAGGGAGGAAAAGGGAGGGAGGGACAGAGAGAGGGAGGAAAAGGGTGAGAGAGAAAAAGGAGAACCAAGACGAATCAAGAGAAGCCTCTGCCGAGCTAGAATCTACCTCATCGATGCATTTTTCGACATAAATGTACTCATTCCTTCGTCTGCCTGTCCACCCATACATCCACTCATCAGTCAGTCTCCTCATCCATCAGTCATCCCTCTACAGAACCATCAATCAATCAATCAATCAATCAATCAATCTATTGATTTGATTGATTCAGAGGAAGACTGTTAGGAATGTCTCCCCCCTTCCCCTTCTTTTCTTCCTTCCATGTCGTCAAGCTTTCACCTTGAACCAGCACTCCCAACCTACCGACCTTCCACCCTTGCGAAGATCCTCCCTGCCTCCGCTACGAAGCCCCCCTCACCCCCCCCCTCCCCCTGTGCAGAAGAAGAAGCAGCATCCAGCCTGAGCGACCTAATGTCAAAGTCTTGGGAACAGAGGATCACATCAGCGTCCATCAGACTGGCAGCAGGAAGGGCAGCTTCCCTCACAACTCCACGTGCTTGAAGCGGAAGAGACCAAGAGCTCCCCCCCCTTGCCCCCCCCCCATCTTCCTCGACCTGACGCATTTTTTCGAATGCTCCCTCGCGCATCTTGAGGAACCACTGAACGAATCCGACCTCTCGCAGGTACTCAGACAGAGACTCGAACCCGCTCATCATTCCGACTTTCTGGCCCTTCCCCTCCCATGCAGAGGAAGGCGAGGGGCTTTCCTTTGGTTCCACGTGCGCACCTTCAGGGCAAACGAAGAGAGAGGGGGCCACTGGATCGGGACTGTGCTCGACCAGTCGCCAGGTATCCCTGAGAGGAGAGGGAGGGGGGGGGGAGAATGTAGGGACAGGAGCAGGCAAAGGCAAAGGGAGGGACTCATGGCAGAATCCTATGCCACGCGAAAACGCAGGAACAGGGGGGGTGGATATTCATACACACATCGATAGATGCTTCCGTCCGTCTGTTCGTTCAGCCATCAATTCATTCATCCATCCATCCAGTCAGCCAGCCATCCAGCCAGTCAGTCGGTCGGTCAGTCAGTCAGTCAGTCAGTCGGTCAGTCAGTCAGTCAGTCAGTCAGTCAGTCGGTCGGTCGGTCAGTCAGTCAGTCAGTCAGTGAGTCAGTCAGTGAGTCAGTCAGTCAGTCAGTCAGTCAGGCAGGCAGGCAGGCAGGCAGGCAGGCAGTCAGTCACGACGGATCAGTTTTGTTCTGCATCCCAGAAAGTCATCATAGCTCTCTTTTGCGGTCCCTGACTCTCAGGGAGCCTTGCAATACTTCCAATGGAGACAGACATATTCAATTTGTTTTTTCTTTTGGGGACAGACCAGACCCATCAGGAAACAGACAGAGAAGTCAAGAAAATAAAAGAAGGAGAAAGAAAGAAAGAAAGAAAGAAAGAAAGAAAGGAAAGAAGGAAGGAAGGAAGGAAGGAAGGAAGGAAGGAAGGAAGGAAGGAAGAAGAAGCCTTGAGTAAACATAGTGGAATTTAGGTCCGGATGTGTGCTTGCATTGTCAGGTGTCAGGTTGCTCCAAAGAAAAGGAAAAGCAGACACGTACACTCAGACGTTCTCACAGAAATGATGTGATCACGCAAGCGATCTCGTCATACAACGAGCTGCATGATTGGTGCCTTTGTATTTGTTGATTACAGATAAACGGACGGCTTGAAGAGAGACGACGGGGGTCAGGAATCCAAAGAATCACAAAGCTAGCTGAGAGAGACCTAGCAGAAGGAGAATAAAAAAAGAGAAGAGAAAAGAAGGGAAAAAGAAAATCAAAGGAAGCGTACACGGTGATCCTGCTGTGGGCGAACAGAGGGCAGTCCAAGGTCATGCTCTCGTATTCTCCCCCCTCTCCACACACATGGAAGCCCAGTTGCTGGTGCTGCACGGCAGGCATACAGAGAGAGAGGGAGAGAGAGAGAGAGACTCAATCGAGAGCTCACTTATGCAGCGTCCCTGAAGAAATTGGCATGCAGGCAGAGGAGTCATGATGACACAACACACACCTCACCTCACCGCACATGCCCTCACTCACGCCTCTGAAAGGCCCCCTTTTCCCTTTTCCGGCACGAAGAAATAATTAAGGGGACAGACTACATGTTTCTTCTTCTCCCTTCTTTTCTAAGGGGACGGACAGACAGACAGACAGACAGACAGACAGACAGAGAAAGAAGCGGGCGGACAGAACCAGAGACGTCTTTCTTTTCGAGACACGAACGCACACACACACACACACAGAGAGAGAGAGAGAGAGAGAGAGAGAGAGTGAGAGAGAGCGAGAGACAGACGTTGCAAGACAGATGGACAGACAGGCAGACCCAAGCAGACACAGACTGAGTGAGTTGACTTTTACGGATCCAACATTTGTTTCTTCCCTTTTCCTTCAATGTGACTGACTGACAGGAAGACTTTTTAAAGATAGACAGGCAGACTGCGAGAGAAGAAAAACGCCTCTAGGGGCAAAACAGGGCGGGCAGGAGAGAGGGGTTGTCTGGTCTGTCGAGAGACACGAAGACGGCACGACTGCGTACACCCCTCTCTCATTCCAACCGTGTTAGAAAACGAAGAGAGTTGAGCCATACTGGAGCCAGCAGCTGTGGTACAAAGACTGTGTGCGGGAGGGCAGAGAAAGGTCTCTCAAGAAGCACAAACAGGAAGGTAGATAGGTAGGGGTGGGAGGAAGAGCTGCAATTCGTCTTCTTGCTGTCTTCCTTCTCTCCTCCCTGACCGGCCGACCGACCAGTTTGTCGAATGCGCCCTGAAGCTGCAGAGTGGTTTTCCCAAGGTGCTTCTCTGAGAGGCCTGCTTGAAAAGGGGGGGGGAGGGGGGACCAGAGAAATGAGAGAGAGCGTCAAAGAGGATCTGAGGCTGTGGGACAAAAAGGATGTGAGACAAGAGAAGAAAAATTTCACACTCCAAAGGCACATATTACATTGGGAACAGATTCGAACGAGGAGTGCGATTCCTTTTTTCCTCCCTTCCTTTCTTCCGTCTTTTGTCTTGGATTTTTTGTACGATTAGCGTTTTCTGCTGTTTGTTTGTTTGTTTTTTCTGATACAATTTCTTGATGCATCGAGTTGTTCTTCTGCCTGCATGGACTATCTGGCGTCGGCAGGCCGACTCTCCAGCACGCATACTTGGGTTGGGAAAGTCAGGGAAGTACAGCAAACCGCATTCATTCATTACCTCTAATAATCTTGGCAGAGTGCAATTCGATTTCATTCTTCCCACCTCCAGGAAAGCCCAAACGAGTGGACATGAAACCCGCTCCTCCCCGCCCCCCCCCAACACGATAGAGAGAGAGAGAGAGTAAGAAATCAGTCAGATCGACACAGACCGTCCCCCCCCACCCCCCGATCGATCGATCGATCAACTCTCTCACCCATGCTGGCGACTTTGACCACAACAGCTTCGATTCCATATTCGTGCATCGAGTCCAGCAGCACTTTCTGCAGGAAGGAAGGAAGGAACAAACCAACCGCGCATACATGTAAACACACAGGCATACACACACGCGCGCACACACGCAAGCAGCGTCTATCTGCCTGTGTTTCTGTCTGTGTGTGTGTGTGTGTGTGTGTGTGTGTGTGTCCGAGAGAGAAGCAGAAGAAGTAAGCAGGTAAGTCAAGGGAGAAGAGGCAGGGAGGAAAGAAACAACACCACGATCCAAATCCACCCCCCTGCGTACCCACCCACCCAGCCACCAAGCCACCCACCCATGCCGGACCCACCTGGTCTCTCTTCCAGAGGAAGGCCAGAGACTGGAGTCCGACCCGCCCCGCTCTGCAATGATTCATTCATTCATTCATTCATTCCTTTTTCGCTCCTTCCGCATGCAGCAACTAAATCATTGGACGTGATTCTCCGGTTTTCTGATGCAGGGTTTGATCTCTTCACACTCCTCCATTCTCTCTGTCTCTCTCGTGCCTCCGTCTGACTTTTCGACCCTCTGCTGCCTATTTTCTCCTCACAATTGTGGGGGCTCCCTGTCTCTCTTCACACACACCTTCTCTCCCTCCCTTCACACACACACACACACACACACACCCCTTGCAAATCCTTTCAGAAAAAAAAAAGGATCAAAAGGAGGGCCTTTAGGAAACATGCCCAGGTTGAAAGAGGGAGGAAGACAAAGAGAAGGAGACGAAAGAAGGATCCAAAAACAAACTCTTCCTCCTTTCTTTCTGGACAGGGAGGGAGGGAGATTAATGGATGCACGGAGGGAAGTGATCGATTCGATCAAATCCCTTCCCTGCAGGAAGGAACCTAGAATCAGATCAACTAGTGGGAGGGAATGAAGAGAACAACCTCCTCGTGTTTCCTTTTGTCTTCATTCGCCCAGAGACAGACAGACAATGACTGTGTGTTTTCTCTTCTGCTCCTCGCGTTTCACTCATTCAGACAAAAAAAGTGTTCTTTTTTCTCTTTTCGCTGCTTCTCATTGTAGTCAGATAGGCTCTATGTCCTTTCTTTTTCTTTTCCTTTCTTTTTTACTCATAGACAGACTATATCGTCTTTTCTCTTCCTTTTCAGACAGACAGAGAGGCAGGCAGGCAAGCAGACACTCTCCACCGCTCGTTCTCTCTTCTGCGAGACAGACTAACAATATTGCTGTTGCTTCTTCTAAAAGATAGGCTTACACGTTCTCAACTCTCAGCCGCTGATAGTCAGAGAGGATGGCGCCGCACGCCACCGCTTCCACTTCCGGGAAGCGTCGCTGCACATCCGGAAATGCACACGAGAAATAGGAACCGGCAGACAAACCAGGAACAGCGCTACCGTTTCCTGCATCAAATGCGCGGTTTTCAAACCAGCTATTCGAAGAGAGAGAGGAGAAAGAGAGGAGCGAGAAGGAATGGGATGGCGAACGGGAGGGTGAGGGACGGAGAAAGAAAGTGCTGCGTGGGCCAGAAGAAGTGGGAGTGAAACAAGAAAAACGAAAAAGAGCCTCGCTCTCCCTCGCCCCTCTTCGTCTTTCTTTCTTTCTCTCTCTCTCTCTCTCTCTCTCTCTCTCTCTCACACACACACACACACACACACACAAGCACACGGACACACACTTGCCTTCACATTTTCCAGAAGCCGCGTCAGGTCTTCTACCTCGTCCCCTTTGGTCGTCTCATATGCAAGAGACTCAACTGCCACCGGAGCCCCTGCGCAAATCCAACCGGTGACATGAGACACACATTGGTGAAAGTTCAAAGAGGCACACATGAGCACGCGCTCGCACACAAGCACACACGCACGCACCCACACAAGTGAACACGAACGAAAAACTGAGCAGGGCGGGTTGCCAACTTCGTGGGTAGTGCCCAACAGTTCCAACCGACCTTCCCTCCCTTCCTCTCTCCCTCCCTCCCTTCCTCCCTCCCACCCTCTGACCGGCGATCTTGCCCAGCACAAGGGGCCTGTCCATGCACTGTGCGATCAGCCCGACTATGGAGGACCCGACGCTTTGGAACGTGTAGCTGTCGCACTCTTCTGCTCACATTTTCCACAGCACAGGGGGGGGCGGCACGACTCAACAGGTGCGAGTTGTACAGAGATGGCAATACAGGAGATTCGAAAAAGAGGAAAGGCGAGATGGAAAGGGGAACAGAATTTAAGGGGAAGAAAGACGCATTCAGGTGAAGCAGAAAGGTAAGCCCACAGACTGCCAGAGAAACGGTTCGGGTAGGAGCGGGAAGAGACTCTGGAAATTAAGACGAGGGCATAATCAGCAGAAAATTTGTAACACACGATGACATACAAAGAGAAAGCCAGGGCAGCAGATCAACCGGACCGGAAACCGGAATCAAGAGAAAGGGAGGGAGACTGTCCGAGAGATAAATATTCATCGAGACCCACACCCACCCACCGCATCCATCTGGAGGCTCCAAATGGGCCAAGCAGACAATTTCGTGTCCAAGTGCGACCGTGCACTGCAGGTTAAAGATGCTGTCCTTGCCCCCTGAGACGAGACCGACCACCTTCATCACGTAGCACAGGTGGGATGCTGACCAAGTACCGCACAGTACGTAGCACCCTTTTCCGTCTCACGTATTACTGGGCAACGGGCAACCTGTTGCAGCTTGCGTACGTGGAGCAACTGTGCGCGATTGATCCGACATAATGCTTAGCATCGGTCGAGAAGGTGCCGAGAACCTCTCTATTAATAGAGCATTCACAATACTACATATATATATAACTCGAGGTCGACCACGGAATAGCACGGACAAGATGGGACAAACATGGGACAAACACAGATGCGGAATGCTGTTACCGTCTGTTGCCGTCTCGGACGTCTCCATGCACGCGATTGCACTGCATGTGTACCAGCTTAGGGCGTATAGCGTTGCCAAGGCACTTTTAAAAAAAAGTGCAGACTTAATCCCTTTTTTTAAGTGCCCCACGCTACGCTTTCCGGCCCAAATTCCGGGGCCAGATCGTGCGCGAGCCAACGTACATGCAGTCTTAATCCCGTCATCTTCCGTCTCCCCGACGTGATTTTTTGTGGCGGAAAAAAACCGCGACCGCGTATCTGTCAGATTCTTCCACGTACTTGTGATCAAGAATGATCAAGATCATGACAAGATGTTGTCTTTTTGGCCCCATGCATTGATCACAAATGATCACAAACACCCTGGCGCTTGGTGCGAAATTTCACTACCTCACAGCTTCGAAGAAAGAAAGGACCCTCGGTCGACTCGCATTTGTTTTTTGGAATTTCCTCAACACAATTCAGGTGCAGTTCAATTCCTTGACTTGGCCCGCCCATATATTAATACCTGTCTTGGATTCCTTTCTGTACGATCGCCCTCTTCATCCTTTGTTTGGTCCTTCAGATTGAATTCGGAAACCAGAAATCGCACTAATGAAGCTGCAGACTGCTTTTTTCGTTGCCGCTCTGCTGGCAGTTTCGGCCTTCGGGGATGAGACCATCACTGAATCGGTAAGCTCATTCGTCTCCTCAGAGAACCAGCCAATTGTCTGCGTCAGGAATGCCATCCGCACCGCGATGTGCTGCTCTTTGTCGTTGATGTCGATTTCCGGATGCACTGGTGAGTGCAGGTATACTTCGATATCAAAATCGGTGACGAGCCTGCTGGGCGCATTGTGATGGGATTGTTTGGAGAGACAGTGCCGAAAACGGTGAAGAACTTCAGGACACTTTGCGAGGGGACAGAAACCTCAGCTGCCTCAGGTGGGTTCTCTGATACTGTCTGGGGCCTTCCTTCTCTCTCTCGCTCACGCGTGTCTTTCTTCCTGCCCTATCCTCCTTAATCCAAATGCGACGTTTCTTCAGCCGCATGCAGCTTGAAGATTGTTCGGCGTGGACTGAATGGGGAATGGCGAGGGCTGACTGCGTGTGTGTCAGAGTGTGTTGCAATCTACACGATCCGTCACAAACGGCTTGCCTCCTCAGTGTATCTAGTTTCTGTGTGCTCTGCCATACCAACCTTTCCTTCTCTTCTGTTTCTCTCTTTTTGCTCCCGCGCAACCCCTCTTGCCTTCGCACATCCCGCGCTTGTGAGTGCACCCTCATTCCGTGCGTCTCCGCAGACGCCACACAATAGACGCGCACAAGAAATGGAAAGCGGCTTTTATACACCCACAACCAGACACAGAGAGCTTTCATTCCGTCTGTCATGTAAAAAGAAAGAGGACGCCAGGGAGCAAATGAGGCAAGTCTAGCAGGTCAACAAAAAAAGCACAAAAAAAGGAATTCAGATAGAGAACTCTCATGTCTCTCTGTTCCTCCTGTTCACGGGTTTGCATCCTTGCATGCAGGTGTGAAGTTGGCGTACAAGGGCAGCACGTTCCATCGCATCATTCCGAACTTCATGATTCAGGTTCGCCGGAAAATGTTTCTGTTCGGTGTCTGGTTCTAGCTCAGAGCCCTAGTTTTTGCTTCTGGAAGTTCCACGAAGGTGTTAGGATTATGACCGAGGAGCAACAGAGACAACGAAGAAAGAAGCTGCCCCCTTAGGATTCATATTTGCCTGACTGCCGGCGTGTGTATGGGATACAATGCGGGCTAGTGCATCCATGAGGTGAGTCGCGTTTTCTCAAGAACCGGAGGCGGCTTTAGATTGTGATTCAGCTGATGCAAAGAAGTAGCACAGATGAGTAGAAAATGGAATATGATGCAGTGACTGCCTGCCTTCTCTTTGTGTGTGTGCCTGTTTTCTCTGTCTCCCCATCAGGGAGGCGACTTCACACGTCACAACGGCACAGGCGGAGAGTCCATTTACGGAGCAAAATTCGAGGACGAGAACTTCACGTTGAAGCACAAAGGGCCTTTCTACCTCTCCATGGCAAACGCGGGACCCAACACCAACGGGTCTCAATTCTTCATCACCACCGTCAAGACATCCTGGCTCGACGGGAGACACGTCGTCTTCGGAAAGGTCGGCAGGCAGGCAGGCGGGCAGTCTGTGTCTTGATTGGCCTCTGTGTGCGTCAATTTGTATTCATGCATGTGGTCTGGCCGGGGTTCTCGGATGCTTCTATTTGTTTGCCTCAAAAGTGCTCTTCTTCACCTCTCTGCCCCCCCCCCCTCACTCTCCCTCTCCGTCTCTCTCTCTTTCTCTCTCTCTCTGTGTGTGTGTGTGTGTGTGTGTGTGTGTGTGTATTGTTTTCTCTCTCCTCTTTCCCAACTTCTGCTCTTCCTTCCCCCCCCTTCCTGCCCTCCTTCCTTCCCTTTCTCCTTCTTTCCTGTCCTCTTTCCTTCCCTCTTTCCTTCTTTCCCCCCTGTCTTCCTTCTTTCCTGCTCTCCTTCCTTTCTTCTTCTTTCCGTACTTGCTTCTTTCCTGCTCTCGTTCCTCCCCTCTTTCCGTCCTTCCTATCTTCCTTCCCTCTTTTCTTCCCTCCTTTCTTTCTTCCTTCCTTCTTTCCATTTCTGGCCCCTGGGCGATTGTGATGGCGATTCCACAGCTGCGCGTGTGGAAAAACCGCCCTGAACTGCCCCACCTGGGGGGGTCTGATGCATGCATGAGAGTTTGAGAATGTACATACTTACTTACAGGCCTCCTCTTTATAAATGCGTTCCAACCGAATGCGCTCATGTCTGATCAGGAGGATGTGTCGGTCGCTGTGTTGGCTGACCAGAGATCCCTAGAGGATCTTTCTGTTTAGGTTGCCTTTTTTGCTCGAGTGTGTCTGTGTGTCGTGCGCGCGCGTGTGTGTGAGTGAGTGAGAGTGTGTGTGTGTGTGTGTGTGTGTGTGTGTGTGCGTGCGTGCCCTTTTGTCTTTGTATCCCCCCTCTGACCTCCACCTTATGAATATGCAGGTGACAGAGGGCATGGACGTGGTGACAAAAATTGAGGCCGTCGGGTCTCAGAGTGGGAGACCTTCCAAGACGGTCAGTCCGTCCGTCCCGTTGTGTATTTATTTCTGCTTGCTTTCATGGCGGTGTCTTCGCGACCTCGCATTTCAATTGGTCAAAATTGAGTGTCGGTCTGTTGATGAAGGAAAAATCCGTGCCTGTACTTGCAAGATGCAGTGGGGGCATGCATTCTATCTCTCGTTGCTTGCAGGTGACGATCTCCGACGCAGGTGTTCTCTAAATCTGGACTCTGAGGGGGTTCATGGAGGTCGTCTGAGGGAGGGAGGGAGGGAAGAAGGGAGGACGGCCTTCCGGCAATGTTGCCGCTTGGTTCTCTGTGGCCTTTCTTCTTCCTTTCCCATGCTCCTTCCTTTGTGTCGTGACTGCCTGCGGCTGATGAAGACGGAGGGGGGAAGAAAGAAAACCTTCTTGAAGGGGTGAAAGAAAGGAGAGCGCAGCACCCCTTACTCAGACTCCCTGGAAGAAGAAAAGGAAGTGTGACTACTTTCTCGGGGCCTTTCCAACATCATGGTTCCTTTTCGCCTTTCTGTCACCGATATCGAGGCAGTAGCTGGATAGAAGCAGGAATTAAACCCGCTGCGATGAAATGAGAGGAAGAGAGCAATCAGACGTGTCGAAAGAGTGTCTGCAAAACTAGCTGTGTTAATCTGCATGTAATCAACGACGACATGCACCAACCCACATCCGGCACCTCAGCCTCTCTTTCGTAAATGGCTTGAACCAAAGCTTGCCGTCAATGCTCTATAACATGAATTCTATGCAGTCAGCATCTATAGGTTCGCATTGCATAATTATTACTTGTTATTAATTTCTTAAATAATTATCGTGTCACTGCTTTCTAGATTGCTTTAAGTCTGGGGCATTTTGGGGCCTCTGGGCCTAGAAGAAAAAAAACTAGCTACAAGTAAGAAACCTAATTTTTGTAAAAGAAACCCTAGGTTCTAGGATAAACCTACAGCTTAAACCTCATGATTATAAATAACATTCAAAATTGGGTTTTACAACACTATGAACGTATAAGTCGCTGTGATGATACTTACAAAAATTGTCAGTTTCAAACAGTTTAAACTTGAACTAGCCTTTATCCGGCGTTGGAGTTAGTGCTAGGAAAAGGTTCAAGGTTCAAGGTTCACTTCGAAGTAATGAACCTGAATCAGGTTCAAAAACAGGTTCAAAAACAGGTTCACTTTTAATTAATAGAAACCTCATTTTTTTATATTATTTTATGCCTTTAAATTAGGCTTTAATGCATTTTTAGAACGTTTTATTATAGAATCTATGCCTTAATAGTGTTTTTAAATAGTTTAAATCAATATTTACGCTCACAGTAGGTGCTAGTCTCAAATTATTCACTCTTTATAGTCGAAAATTAGTAATCAAAAAAGCCTGAAAAAATTGGAAAATACCATAATTAAATTTATATGATCGTATCAATCATGACAATTTAGTTAACATAAGACCGTCACAGCGTTTATTGTTAATTACACTGTCGTGCAGACTGCTGTCAAACAAATTTTATACTTTCTGATGAGGTATTAAGGGTCAGAGAGGAGGTATTAAGGATCAAAGAGAAGAGGCGCGGCGCGCGCAGCATCATACCAGTCTAAATCGATCCGCGCATGCCATCGAGCGCCGTCGAGCGAATTGTACATGTCAGCAATACATGCATGAAGCGTTGCATGCGGGAAATTGCAATATACACGTGAACATGCATACAGAAAGTGCAGAACTGAAAGAGACTAAATGCGAGTGGACAGAAAACCAAAGAGCATGTCATATACGGGACATACAGACAAGTGTATTACATGAAATACAACAGATACAGACAGAGCAGACGTGCACGTGAGCGATCGATCGACCGATCGACCGAGAATTAGAAATACAGATAGAGAGTGTGTATCGAGGTCCAGACTAGAGAGATCTGTGAACTCAAGACCATTCCCGGAAGACCAGACTTACAAGTATATGTACAAGCGTGGATCTCTGAGCTTAGGTGAGCTAGGGATTCATCAGATGGTGACGGAAGTGGGGTCTTTGTTCCATTCGTTGTCTTCTTCTTTGAAAACGAACTATATCTGCGTTGAGGTGTGTGGTATGTGTGCAAGCTTGAACGTTTCCGTCCTTCGATTTCTCAGACTATCTAAACTCAACAATGGTTCTCTTCTCTCCTCAGCAGGTAGACGTCAATGCAGACTTCGGGGATCAGGTCGCGGCAATGTTCCCCGGCCTCAAAATCCACCTTACCGAGAAGGTGGAACTGCAGGCTATCGACCCCGAGTCCCAGATCAACGACCCAACTGATCAGCAGGTCGCGAACCTCTCCTTTGAGCACCCTGACCGGATGGTAAAGAGCTCCATCTTCAAGTCCCTCTACGAGGATAAGAAGAAAACCCTTG
>JAHBMJ010002691.1:1864-16339 GCA_018398765.1 Chromera velia | reverse complement strand
CCCCCCCCCCCGGGGGGGGTCCGACCCATACGGTCGGTTTTTATTTTTTTGATGGCCCCAATTTTGAATCAGCTTTATCATTCATCATCATCGAAAGCATCATACGCCATCGCCATCGGCCCATAAATAGGCGTCGAGCGTTCGGCGGCAACGTATAAGGCAGTTTGGTTCTTTACAACAGTAGTTCACTTTGATTTATACTCTAGTTTATACTTGCTTACGTACTTAATTGTAGTTAAGCCTAGGGTCTCTGAAACCAGAGACAAATGGCAACCCATGCATGCAGTTGTAAACAAAAGGAGCAAACCGCTGCAGCTTAGCCTGCTTCCGCATGAATATGAACAACCATGACCCTCCGCAGCCTAGGCTGAAGCTAAAGGCTGAACAACCACACAAAACGCGCGTGCACTCATTTCAGACAAGCTTCGATCAGTACACTTGCCTTCTTCGGCTCCCGGTCCACAATGAATAAAACGAGCTCTCTTACATATGTCTCTTCTTCCCTGATACCTCTTCCCCCAGCTGCAGTAGTCCATCTTGCTCTAAAAATCAAAATGCTCATGATTATTATTTATTAGTTAGTACCTAGCTAGGTACCTAGTTAAATCAGTACGTAAGCCATCATGCAATCTAAGATATAATGTACTATACAAATTAAGGCAATTAACACATGATCGGGTCATTATCGTTATATGCTATATATCTGGGCCTCGATCAGTAGCCCTCATTGCCGCTTAGCAGTAAGATTCAAAAAAACAATATAAATTTATTTTATCAACTTAAAAACCAAATCATCTTTTAAAAAGACCTAGCAATATTTTGAATTAAAAGACTACAACAGGATATTATTCTGGATATAAAAGCGACATAACGCTGCCTTTGGTTTGTTTTATTGAAGATGGACCTTAGATGGTTGAACTGGTTATTATACAAAAAGTGTTAAAAACGTGCTCAAAAGTTTTGCTTAAAGGACAGCTAGAAAAGGCATATTTTTACGTGAGAAATGCAGAGCAGTTTCACTGAGGCGTTGCCTTATGGCATACCCCCGAAAGCTGTGCGCTTGGTTTGAAATGGATTGCAGCTGGTATTACAATAATCCCTGTGCTACTACTAGAACCGCAATTACTCGGGTCGATGTACTTCGGGTGGAGGATGATGAAGGAGAACAGCAGCAGCAAGCTTTCTCAACTGCACGGCGAGATGAGGGGGGAGCATTGGTTTCTCAAGCACTGCGTCCATCACTTGCTCTGCTTCTGGGTGTCTACTCAGAATTCCTTCCCTCATCTGTGCCGACAGGAGACAACAACGAAGCACGACCGTCTCTGGTGAGGGAGCGGTGGAGACACGCACAGCCCACGGAGTTCCCTTTACAGAGGGATTTCCTGACAAGCGACGTCCGGCCTCCTTCGAGCCTGTCTGAATTGTGTGCGCCTCTCCTTCTCTCTCTCCCGACACAGGTCCCGGGTTGTCAATGGTTGGAACTGAGGAGGGAGCGACTCCAGCGTCTCCTCCGATTTCATTCGGATGAGTAAGTACGGACTCAGTGTCTACACTCTTCAAGGTGGAGGCATGGCTGATGAGAGAAGAGCGCACAGCGGGGGCAGGGAGGAGAACTGGAGACTTCCCCCCTCTGCAGCCGTTGGGAGGAGGGGCCTCGTGCCGAGGGGAATGATCCGATAATTCGGGGAAAGGGCCCATAATTACCCCCGCAGCGGCGGCTCCTTCCTTGATGCGTTTTGTAAGTGCAATCCCGCTCATATGACCCATTTGCATATCTGTGATGAGTAACAACGCTCCGACGCCTTCCAAGGCAGGCTCTTTCTTTCCTTCGGGCAGGGGCCCTCCCAACATCGCGAGGACCTCTGGGAGAGCAACTTCGGGGTCTTCAAAGGAGAATGTGCGGCTTGAAGGAAAACCAATCTTCTTCACGATGTCTTCCAACACCCGTCTGCACGCATGCCGTCAAGGAGGGAAACAGAAACAAACAAACAAACAAACAAACAAAGAAAGAAAGACAGACAGACAGACAGACAGACAGAAAGAAAGAAAGAAAGAAAGAAAGAAGGAAGGAAGGAAGGAAGGAAGGAAGGAAGCAAGGAAACAGAGGAAGAAAGAAAGAAAGAAAGAAAGAAAGAAGGGGGGGGAGAAGCAGTGAAAGATCGCCCAGCTGCGACACAATCCGATTCGTTTTGCTGCCAATGAGTCAATGGATATGAATGCACTGAACTTGTGCTTCAGCAGTACCGACTGAGAGAGGACTTGAATTAGATAGATAGCCACCAGTTCAGCAGAGGAATGCAGGAATTGAAGATGGAGACTACAGGAGGACTGCAGGCGTGGTGTGTGAAATCTACCGGAGGTCTGTTCATTCAGAGTCAAACACGCAGGTCGAGCGAGGTGCTGCATGCATGAATCATTTGTGAGAGGCAGGTCCTCTGCATGTCTAGCTGATCGACTCACAGCATCATCGGTTGGTCATCCACGAGGACTACTGCGGCCCCCGCCTCCTGAAGGAAGAATTAAGGGAACGTCAAAACTGATCCAGAAACACAAAATCAACACCAATTCACACCCACCTTCACACTTTGATGTAGAGGGAAGCAAAGACGTGCCTTCCTTCAATGCATTGGAAATAGAACAATTCCAGTCGTGAAGATAATTTTTGTGGAGGTTTGACTGGGTGCCTGTTTCGAAACCCCCGTGGCTTGTGATGCTTTGAAAGTAAAGTGACGCAATTGAGGTCTCCAAAAGCGACTGACAAGAAAAACTCGAGGACGAAACCGGCGAGCAAGAGACTTGACAGACAAAGGCTTACGCAAAGAAAGAAAACCGCCGGTCACTCTAAGACTGGACTTGCCTGTGCGAGAACCTCAGCGACGGTTGTGACAGACAAATCATCCAGGAGATCCATCACTCTCTCTGTCCTCCCTGCCTGTGCATGTACATGAAGATTCCTCCAGACTTCCGAAGTGGAGAGAGAGCCCATGACGGTATTCTCACGCTTGACCTGAGCCTCTGCTCCCTTGAGTGTAACAATGGCGGGACTGTCTTTCAAGAGCGACAGGCGAAGTACAGGTCGGGAATGCCTGGAGCCTTCCAGCCAAGGCACTGACGGAAGAGAGGTATCCGTTCTGGAGGGGTGGCCGGTCATGTGTAGGGGCCAATCGTCAACTCCCTCCACCTTCACAGCCACGTCCTCTGAAGAAACACCAGGCCCCCCCGATTCCCCAATGCTTCCCCTCGCAGGCTGATAGGAAGCTGATGAAAGGGAAGAGGAAGGAATCAGAGCTCGTAGGATCACAGAGAGAAACAAAGACGTTCCTTCTCCCTCTTCCGACGCGATCTGCACATCACAGGCATAAAGTAAATGACACTATTTCACGGCAAAGCACGCCTATGGAAATGTACGTTAATTAATGGGTCGCTTCGAAGGGTCAAAGGCACAGGAGAAAACGTTGCTCGCTCAAGCCAAAAGGACCAAAACTCGAAATATGTAGAGGGACCGAAAAGAGAAACAAGTGGAAACACGAAAGCAGACATCACAGTGTGATGACCCTGTCTTTCGACAAGTCCATTGTCCAAAAGCCAAGCCGAAAAGCGGCTTCTCTCTCAAAAAGTGCGCCCAGGATATCGTGTATATGCACACACACATTCCTATATTTGCAGAATAGAAGATGAAAGAAAAACACACCCCGAATTTCCGTTGTCCCTGTCATCTCCATGAAGCTTGACACACTTCATGATCGAGTGCGACAGTGCCGTTTTGGCTTTGGTTTTTTGACTCCATGCCTCATCCGCTCGAGCCATGAAATCCCGAAGCCTACAGAACACGTTTCTACACTTATGTACATTCATACGTACGAAAAGCAAAACTTGCCTGTGCAAACCCCCCCATAGCTCTCATGATGGCCTTCACAATGGAAAGGCCGAGACCGGAGCCCACACTTGCGTCCTGCACCTCCACCTGCCTGTACTCATTCCAGATCTCTCTGCAGCCATTTTGAGTGTTTTTGTGATGTCAGTCAATGGACCGTGCTCATTCCAGATCTCTCTGTTTGAGTGCAATGTGACTTTATGCATGGATGCAGATTTCCGCTCACCAATAGAAAATGCGCAGGTGCAAAAGCAGGCCGGCAACAGAAAGGTTGAGAGGAAAGAAAAAGCAAAATAAAACGATGCGAGCGAAGAGAAAGAAGCGAAAGAGAAAGAGAAGACAAAAAAGAAGGGAAGAGAAAAAAAAGTGCACGAGGTCAAGACACTCCTCCATCCAAAAAGTCGACAAAGGAGGCATGAAGCGTACCAATAGATGATGACAGCTAGGTTCTTTCTGACTTGATTTGGTCTTGCGGTATTCCTCGTCCCGTGTCTTTGATCTCAATCATAACTCTCTTCAGTCGGCCAAATCGAAGCCCAGCTGCCGCCACAGCAGCTTCGGCCTCTTTGTTCCCGACTGGGTCCAATCCTTTGGGAAGGAAGGGCAAGGGCCTCCCCTCTGCTTCCTGTCCTTCTTCCTTCTCAGACTCCCTCTGGTGGTAATCCTTCACGAACACCCGAATTTCCACTCGGCCCCCCCCCTTTGTGAACTGAGGGTGCATAATTCGTAGGGGCAAAGCAAAGTTACTCAAGAATCAAACGATTTTGACTGTAAAGCAAATGGAGACTTGTCTTTTGTGTGGTTGCTTTCTTTTCTGTGCTAGCAGTTATGATGAGGACGTTGAAAACAAAACTAGGCGCTCTTCCTTTGCAACTGTAGACATACACTCAGGGCTCGGGAAAGCGATCGGCAGGGTCTCCTCATGAAGAAACGCTGCAGTGTTGAGAATCAAAGGAGAAAAAAAATCATTTTCTACCCTCCCTTCCAGAGATGAGACGCATGATTTTCGAAAAGACTATGTGAAAAGCAACAAAAACAAACAAATAAACAAACAAACAAACCAACCAACAAAGAAACCAACAAACAAACAAACAAACAGTTGCCAAACCGACCTTCACCCCATTGGACACTCCATTACTGCATGGCACAAGAAGTGTATCCAATGATGTTTATAATGAATACCATGCACAATTTTAGTTGTTTCACACTCTTTGGAAGTGTCGCTGCTGACGCGCGGCAACGCCTGAGAAGAAACAAAGCCGGCGTCAAACAACCGAACACCATGGTCAGAAAGCAGGTAGGAGAAAAACAGCCAAACGTGCCCCTCCCGAAAGAGCTCCAGAAAGAAAACATTCATCTCTTGACCTGCACACCCTATCTCACGAGCAATACTGCATGCTTTTTTAGCTTCCCTTCTCTTTCTACGGCTGAATGATCGAGAGCCAATTCTTTCAATCAGAAAGAAGGACCGCGTAGCTTCTCAATTGCTTGAGCTCCTAGGAGCGAGCGAAGACGTTCTTCATCAACGAACTCACTTGATTGCCTGCAATCAGGAAGGACACGAAGAAGAAAAAACTTAGACACACACACAGACAGACAGACAGACCATAATTATCACACTCACTTTCTATCTCTCCTTCCATTCCGCCAGCGAGCCGTCCGCCCCACCCTTTTCAGATCCATCGAACACCCAATGCATCCACCCGTTGACTCATACAGCAGCAGCAGTAGCATCACAACAGCACATACATGCACCAGCCAGACGACTGCTGTAAGTTAGCGTGTGTTTTCGCAGAGAAGACGTGTTCGGCAGCTTACCTGCAGAAGCCTTGTTTGGTCGAACCACGCAAGGCCCTCCGAAGTCCCAAAACTTGACAGCTGGCTGTTGTCTGCCACGACAACAGTTACCGCCTTCATGTCACCCACAGGTTTCATCATAGCAACGCTCGACTGCAGTGACACGTACAACTAACATTTCGTGATTGGTTCACATTTGCGCCTGTCCTGTTTTCTGATTGAGTCCTCTTCATGCCCTCCTTTCTCACCACTCAATCGTCAGAACGGTTCAGCAAAATCACTCCCTTCCCCCCCCCACACACGCACAGAGTCAAATATTTCTCAAACCTTTTTGAATATCCGGTCTTCAGCTTTGCACTCTATTTCATTGTTTAGAAGCAAGGTACAGCGTCCTCTCGCGGCAAGACGTCCAAAATAGATCGCATACTTGCATGCAAACGCGAAAGATGAATGTGCACATCATATACAAAGAAACGACACACACAATCCTCCAATCGATTGGTTGCCACCTGTGAGTTGCATTGAAAGTAAGTACTTAAGTGGATCTAGCTCACAGAAACCACCATCCAACTGGCTTACCTCTAGGCAACGAAGAAGAGAACTCACGCCACATGCCAGCATGACACCATCATCGCCCGCTCCTCGCTCCCCCTCAGTCACGGTGAATTTCAGACGCGCAACCTCCAGCAGGTTCATGACAAGATGCTGACATGGACAGGCAGGCAAGGGGGGGGCAGGAGAATGAGCAACCATGAGAGCAGCGCATAAAGTTGACGCACGCAAGGAGGAACTCCGGCCCGATTCTGGCTGTATGGCTGCATATGCGGTGTCCTGTCTCGGTCGAATTTGTGTACCGTTGCTCAGAACCGAACACATCCAGGCAACCCTATGAGGTCGCTGCAACGATACTTAATGGAAGGCTGGTTCACTAGACTGATGCTCAATTCGTGTCCTCCCATCCCAACTGGGATGTTTGTCACCCAAAAAAATCGGGAGACGCACCTGCATGTACACTGTAGACGCCAGACCAGCCTGAATGACAGGCTGCAGGAGACACCATGCATGCACAAGCATCCATGTAGACATTAATATGAAGCTCCGACAACATGAATGCGCAGGCTGAAGATAGAGGGAGCGAGCAAACATTCTATCATGAAGAATGTCTGTACCTCGAAATTGCCTTACCATGTTGGGCTACTGTTTTCAGAGCATAAGTAAATGGGGCACTTGGAGATTCCTTGGAAGGCATTTGCTTCGATTGGAGGTTTTTTCGGAGCATACAGAAACTGAAATGCAAAACTTGCAGGGCACAGACACACTCCAGTTTTTTGCAGGAAGAGAAAAGTGAGGGCGAAGGAGCAAGTCAGCAAGGACCGAATTAACAGCCTTCAAAGTTGCTTAATTCACATTAAATTATTGTCTCGATAGATCCGGCCTAGCTCGGATCTATACACCCATGCACTAACGCACCCAATGCTGTTCAGTTGTCGCCGCAAAAAACTGCTTCCCACACGCCATTGGAGCCTCTCCCCTCCCCTCCTGCCCTCCCCCCTTCGGCTGATTTTGATGTTGACTAGATTGACTGAGGGAGTCGCTGCAGTTCCCAAAGAAATCGGTCACCGTCTCTAAAGCGTACATGATTGACCTGAGGGGGGGGGGGGGGGGGAGAGAGAAAGAAAGAGAGAGAGGGGGGGAGAGAGAGAGAGAGGTGGTGTCCGGACAAATGTATGCAAAGAACAAACAAACAGACAAGCAGGCAGAGAGATGGACAGACAGACAGACAAAAACGCAGACATCTTGATAGATCGGCAAGTAGACAGACGGCCAGATTGAAATCTGGTAACACACGTGCAGGGCACGTACTCACAAACAGGCATAGATGGATGCGTGCTGCACGACTCTTTCCCTCCCATTCTTCCTCACAGAGAACCAATGAGAAGAGAAAAAATGGCGATGCGCACGATCGCTGGAGCAACACGCAATCAAAAAAGGGGAGAGAGACAGGCACGTGGACGGGTTGACAGATAGACCGATCGACAGACACACGCAATAGGCAGGAAGAGAGATTTTCATGCAGAACTCTTCGGAACAAGGCTTTTTCTTAGGGTGACAGCTGCGCAGAAGTTGGCAGGAAGAACAAACAGAACATGGAAGGAATTGTTTTTGTCGTTTGTTCTTCAGCCAGAGAGAACAGAAGCTGCCAGATGACCGATGACCGAAGCAACTCAACTCGTTCTGCCCGCATCAATGAGCACCAGCCCGCATGCATTCAGGCAGGCTACTGTTGACCAGGATCTTTCTCTCTCTCTCTCTCTCTCTCTCTCTCTCTGCTGACTGACTGACTGACTGACTGACCACAGAGGGGTCTTCAGGTCGTGTACAATCTGCATCCATCGATCCATTCAGCAATGATCGTCTGGATGGGTGAGTGGGTGGGTGGGTGGGTGGGTGGAGGGGCAAAGGGACAGACCAGGGGAGATTGAGGAGGTCCTGGGGTGGCTGTATTTCTTTATTTGCAGACAGACTCGGGAAAAATAAAGAAGCTTCGAACGAACGGAGTTGAAAGGGAAAGGGCATGGCATGTGAGAAGAGAAGAGAAAAAAGAGGGGAAGAAGAAAGTGATGCAGAAGAAAAAGCGAGGCAGACTGGCCAGAATGTGGGACAACGGACAGCAGGACATGTATAGATACGCGATGTGGGATGCAAATGGGGATTGATTGATCGAAATCGGGGAAGAAAAAGATTGCATAGGGAACAGATCCCGTTAGCGCAGTTAAACTGAAACCAACAAAGAGAGGGGGGGAGGAAGACGACAGAAGGAGAAAAAGAAAGAAAGAAGGAGCTAGGAGAAAACGTAATCAATCAGCGGAGTGGAATAGAGAAGTCCAATGAATTGGCTTTTTTACGAGGCGCCCTTTTAATTGGTTATTTCGGGAAAAGCCAATTAAAGGAGAAGACGGAATAGAGAAGCCCAGCGCGTGCGACAAGGCAAAAAGACAGAGAAATACTTGACGGGACGATTGGCTATCCGTGCTATAGCGAGGCGGTATTCGCTCTTCTGCGCTCGATCCAAGCTCGGCAGACCGACCGACCAACCGACCTTTTGAAAAAAGAGGCCCTGGCTGAGAGTGAACCTCTGTTGGAGAGAAAGTTCCTTCGTTGTTTCCGCTACCAGATTTGCGTTCTTCGTGTTTTCCCACCGGGCAGCTAGCGTCTGAAAGCATAGACACAAACCCAAAAGGGCATTAATGGCACGCTCTCATTTCATGAACAGCCGAAATGTTCCATGTTGAAGGACGCCTCTTACTAGTCACAACGACGCTGAAAGCTGATCCCTCTTCATCTTCTGTTGGATGAATCGTCTGTTGCCGACTGACCTTCCGCTGTATTTTTTCGTGCGCACGTTGGGAGAAAAAGAAGAGCGAGCCGATTACAAAGAAAGAGATGATCCGGGGCACGAGGAGAGTGGCTGGTGTCCCGACTGCTGTGCCGCTCTGCTTGTTATCAATACACAACGACCCCATTTCTCGCACAAATGATTGCAAATCTAATGAAGTCGGTGAGCAAAACCGCGCGAGGAGAATCAGAAGGAGGAAAGCAGCCAATGGCCGGCCAATGAGTGCGAAAAACGGCCGGCCTATCGTTACCATCAATGGACTTGCTACCAAAAGTCGCATCACAAGTCTTCTTTCAAAGCGCAGTATTGATTTAATTAATGCATGGAGGAAACTCTGGTCAATCAAAAGTCGGAGAGCCAGACAGAACACCGTGTCGGATTTGTAACGTAAGCCATTCACAATACTCATTTGCTGCTCGCAGAAGCTTGAGATCTCAAAGAAGGACGATAAATGCGCGCAAATTCCCACAATGCGCAACGCAAGATAAGGCTTCAAGAAGAAATACCCAACTGACCACCACGTTAAAAAAAAAAAAAAACCGACCGCCACGTTCCACGTCGCGGCGAAAAGAAGAAAAACGAGGAGAAAAACGTGCTGCGCAATTGCACATTCCTTCAAGGTCTCTGCATACATAGAACAAGAAGGGGTTGGTTTGTTTTGCCTCTGGAGCAAACTGTGAGCGTCACGGGTTGCGAGTCGCCACGCAGATCGACATGCATGCTGGAGACCAACGATAGCTCTAGGTGCATCATTGCGAGAGAGAGAGAGAGAGAGAGAGAGAGAGAGAGAGAGAGAGCATGCATGGGCCTCCCTCCTGCATGTACCGACGGACCCATGCATGCACAGACTAATCGCTAGCCAGATAGATGGGCAGGTAGATAGACATATAGGTAGACACACGTACCCACGCGCATTCGCACACGCACACGCACACGCAGAGACGCACACGCAGAGACACACTCGCAGAGACGCACACGCACGCATGAACATGAAGCAAGCAAGAAGAAGAGAGAGAAAGAGAGAGGGGGAAAAGAGGAAGAGGGAGAAGAGAGAACGATGGAGAGAGACCGCGAAGTTTTTGAACGCAAGACACGCTCTCGGGTCTCCAATTTCGATCATAGAGATCATGCATTTTCCTTTGCTTCTTGCCTCGATCCTGACCTGAAACAGCGGCGACATAGATCACGATCGCAAGGTCGTCCGAATGTTTTGCGGTCACGTCTATCCTGTTGACGTTGCCTGCGGAGAGAGCATAAGGCTCCGGTGTGCTAGCGACTGTGAGGATGAGTGCAGTTCCCCCAGCAATCATAGTTCCCGTCAGCTGCAGGCAGGCATCAATCATTGGTTGACGGAGTGATTGCATGGTTTTGTGTGCTTCTTTCTGCATGCATGAGATTTCATTTAACTGGAATCTATGGATGGGTCAGGAGATCAAACAGTGCTAGCTTCCTGAACACAGCAAAGAAATTTAGACAAAACAAATCGTGCGAGAAAAAGCCATCCAGACCGACCACCAGGACTGTAACGCTCTTTTCGAGCCATCTGAGAACAAACTCACCAGACCAAAATAGAGCCTCACAGTCAATACTGGTGTTGATGAAACAGCTAGATGGATGGATGGAATTCTGGAAACTTGGAGGTACACATGATTCCTCCCATGCAGCTCCTACGACGAGAATGAAAACGAAGAAATCTGCACCCATCGAAACAATTCTTTCACTCCCCCCCCACGCATGCAACTCACTCACTCCTATTGCGTAGAGAATCTTCCAATGTCGTCGAACCTCAGGTGACATGGATCCTCCCTGCCATTGCTCCCATTGAGACGACACCCGCGCATTTCTTTGCCGTGCAGATTCGTGTGAACCTCCTCCACCTCCACTGCCTTCACTCCTCCTGTCTCTTGAGCATCTTCTCCACAACTTGCCTAGCGGGCCCTTCTTTGCTTTCTCCTCTCCGGCCCCCTCCGCAGGCAGCCCTCCTTCGGCGTAGTGTGCGGATCTCGAGCCTGCTCGCGGTCCCCGATGAGAGGAAGCCACGGGGAAGCTCTGAGCCTTGGGGGGCACTACTAGCGAGTCTGCCGGGAATTCTTCTCCACCAGCCTGCATTCACTTGATGGTAGATTGCTTCTAAGTGACGTACTTTGTGTTGTACTTCTCACTTCAATTTGCTCAGGATTTTGAAAGATACTACGACGACCAGCTGAACGTACAGCTGTTATGCAACTATGTTATTTTTAAGCTGATAATGATGATGTGATGCGACGACTTCGAGGACTCATGCAGGAATGTGCGCACAAAAAAGTCCAATTAAGGTCTCCCTTCTTCGCCGATTGGCACTGCCAAGCTGCTGATAAAATTCTGATCACAGACAATGAGACACTCTTCTCAATTCCCTCCCTGACCATCTTTGCCTCCTTCATTCCAAGGTAAGGAAATCAGGGACTCACTCCCACTTGCACGCATCGCTGCACTCGAATGAACCCATCCAGCCGCCTGCCCCCCTTCCCCACTCACACATCGACTCACTCACTTGTTCGATGTCGTGCGACTCGTTGAGGCTTTGGGTTGGAAGACACCCTGAGCCTCCGTTCTCATTCACTTCTGGTCCTACACCGCGCCACTTCTTCTGCATACAATTGGAGTTATGGATGGAGGGATGCATGGATGCGTGGATCATGTCAAGTGGCTAGCTTCATTATGAGCGAGAGGAGACCCTTGCGAGCATAGTGACAGGACAATCGGCAGAAGGAAAGAAGGAAGGAAGGAAGGAAGGAAGGAGCTCGGGCAAGCATGTCATTGATCGATCAGGCAGGTTGAAAGCGAGAGTGGGAGGGAGGGAGGGAGGGGCACTCATTGTTTTCACTTGCCTTTTCAAACAGTTGTTGCTCAATTTGGTGCCCAAAAAGAATAATGAGCACACCGGCGGTGGTGGTGTAGGCAGCTGCTGCCTGCAGGAAGGTTGCGTAAGTTGAACGTTGGAAGGAAGGAAGACTTGCATGGTTGATCTCTCTCTGCGTTGATCGTACTTAATTGTGACCCCCTATCAATTACACGTCAGATCATTTTGTTGACGCGAATCAAAGAGACACTGAAACGACTCCCCAAAGAATAGCAGAGCGAAAAGAGCGGATCTCGATGAAGATCGTTTTTCAGATTGATTCTGGTGCACTTGCTGTTGTGGGGTGCACGTGCTGTCTGATGCCGACTTGTAGGAATGCAAAGTATCCGACGCCGTAGCTCAAGAGTCCCATGGGAAATTGGAGGGCGAAGACGATGAAAAGGGCAGTACCAACCAAAGCAGCCTGCTTGCGCATAGAGAGCAGTACGTAGTGGACTTTAGCAATCAAATGCATGCACTTCAGATTTTTTACATCTATCATTGAGATAGACCCCTTTGACCACACGCCAGAAAAGAGAGAAAGAAACAGGAGGTAGTCGCGATTTCTCCTGGTGAAGATCAAAGGCCGAGTCTTTCTTGTGTTCATTAGTTCTTTTCATGGACGACACTTCGTCATTTATCGAACAAGGACCTCCGAGAGGGCTGTGACGGGGTGGAAGGGCTGTGCTGGGAGCAGACGCAGGTAGGTGTGAGGGGACGATAGAGGAAAAAGAGAGGAAAGGCAAGGAGAAAGTCAACCCATTTACTAGCAGCACGTAATCCATGAGAAGCATGAATTGAAAAATCGATGGTGCCTCAACAACAAGGGGAGGGGGGGAACGACATTCACGGCTCAGCAGAGTAGCAGGAAATTTAAAACGTTTCTTATCAAATCCAGCCTGCCTGTCTATCTGACTTTCTCTCTGTCTGCGTTTCAATAAGCCCTATACCCTTTTCCTTGTTCCCGCTCCAATCTGACCGCGAACTTCATGCGCTTGCAAGAGGCCCTCACACACATTTCCTGAACCAACACACACACACACACACACACACAGACAGACAGACAGACAGACAGAGAGAGAGAGAGAGAGAGAGAGAGAGAGAGAGAAAGAGAGAGAGAGAGGGGGAGAGAGGGAGAGAGAGGGAGAGGGAAAGAGACAGAGAGCGGGGTGGGGGAGGGGAGTCACTGGTGGAAATCACGGGAAGACACTCTTTCATAGATCCATTCTCAACTCCTTTCTCGCGTCTTTCTACCTTTCCTTCCTTCTTTCTTTCTTTCTTTCTTTCTTCCTTCCTTCCTTCCTTCCTTCCTTTCTTTCTTTCTTTCTTTCTTTCCTTCCTTCCTTCCTTCCTTACTTACTTACTTACTTCGTTCCTTCCTTCTACCCCTTTGCCCTTCATTCTTTCCTTACTTTCTTACCTCCTTCCGTCTTTTGTCCCTCTCTTCTGCCAGCCCGCAAGCCAGTGACGGGCAAGTCGGATAGACAGAAAGGTCAGTCAGTCTGTCAGTCCGCAAAACAGCTCAGTGAATCATTCAATGAGGAAGGCATGAATGCAGGCATTGAGCTTGCCACATTGTCTGTGCGCACGGAACGACTTCCACACAGCCTGTACGTTTGCTTCCTGGAGTCTGACTACATCGGTGCATGCACCCCCGGCAACCATGCTTGGCAATTGACGGCTAACAAAGTCTCGGGCAACCGAGCTGCTACGAACCTGATAGAGGTCTTCCATCTTGGAGTCTTCAAAGCTCAGCGCGAGGGGCCACCACTTGTGTCTCCGGATGCGGTGCTCTCGAAGAGTCTCCCTGGTTGCATACCGGAGGCTGTCGTACGCAAAGGATGCGAAGAGCTCGTCCACGTCCTTCTCCTCGCTGTTCCATTGAGGTGCTTCCCGCTTTGCTGCCTCCATCAGGAAATACAGCTGATAAATTAATCGGAAAAAGACTGTAGCACGACTGTTGGAGGGATCTGAAAATGCTACCGAAGCTTTCTGACCGCTGCACTGATGAGCATGCACTCACTCAACATCCTTTTCGACGGAAAGCATGTCGTGCACCCTACCGTATCCAGTCCCGCAGGTCATCGACGTAGGTACTCATGTGATTGCTGATTGACCCCTTGCTCTGTGTAAAACTGCAAGAATGTGTTCTGAAATTTGTTAATGTGTTCTGCAAGAATGTGTTCAGAGTCATTAATTATTGCTCGTGTCAGTCTTTTAGATGACTCGATCTGGTATACTCTGTTTGAATCTCGTGTTTTCAGCGCTTATTCATGCATAATTGCTTCCATCGATACATCGCTTTCATATGCATATGTGCCGGGGCACTGCCGGGGCCATGCCGGGGCCCCTTAGTGCAGCTGAGCGCCCATCGAAGATGGAATGCCGGGGCGCATGCATGCACCTCGGATCAATGAATCTGACGCAAGCAAGCTTGCGAACGGCCCCGGAAAGCAAGAAAAATGAGAACTTCACGATTGACGCACGCAGGCCAGCCGATCGGGCAGTCTCGCCGACCCCCCCCCC
>JAHBMJ010002690.1:2599-16757 GCA_018398765.1 Chromera velia | reverse complement strand
ATCGACAACATGCTCTGCAAAAAACACATCTGAATGGTGATCAAACGCAACGTATTTTGCATGAAGTGGGCTGGAATATGCAGGGCATTCATTCTCGTTAAATTCTCGCATTGTCTCAACAAGACATAACTTTCTTTCCAGGACCCTTGCCCACTTCTCTGTAATCTCGCTTGGTGCACTTTCACGCAGACGCAACACAAAGAGAAGGGAAAGAACACCGAACACAGTCCGCTTTTCTGCACGGAAATCGTCTTCTGTCATGATGTTTTCAATCTCTGGCGGACGGGGGGGATTATACTCACTGTCTTTCCATTGAACGCGAATAGGTGAAAATGCACGGAAGTTGCCGTAACAATTCCCTTCACTCTCTCCCTCCCCTGCTGGCTCTGCATTTCCGTTCTGTTCACTTTCCCTCCTCCCCCCTCTCCCCCCCTCCCCTTCTCTCTGAACGTCAGACCCGTCGCCCTCTTCTTTCTTTCTGACCGATGGCCATGCATGCAGACGCTATCTCCCAAGCATCTGACGTAGAGAAATTTTCTTCCCGAAACTCAGTCTCATGAAGCAGAAGCTTGTGATACATTTTGACATCTGGTATATACATTTTTCTGAACACCGAAATGATCCCATGACTGCAGAGTTTGTCTCTGATGTCTGCTTTCTTCTCGCGCATCTGCTTGGCAGCATCTCGATTGTACCCATATAGATGCATGTACAGAATCTCAGTCAGAGATCGATAGCTGGCCAGCCCTGCAGTCTGTGCAACGATCGATCGATCCCCATGCACTTCAAATTAAGGAGCCGGAGCTGATTTTTTTCGTGGCCTGCATGCATGTGCGCGTAAGTGCGTGAGTCCCCAGCCGACTCTACGCAGCCGCGCGAAAAAGTTTTCGCGGTGCATGGAGCACCAGCTCTGAACTTCAAGTGACACTTCGCTTCTTCATTCTCTGTTATCTCGCCCGATGGTCGATGCTTCAGTGCTTGCTGAGTCATTGAACTTTACGCCGAGTAATCGACTTCATTCAGGACCTCTTCGTTTTGAGAACGCAGCCTTTTTTTGTGTGAGGAGACTTAAAAAAAAAAAGGGGATATACTCTCTGGTCCCAGGAGACGGCTTTTTCATTCTTCAGTTATTTGCCCACCGCTCTGGCTTCTCTCCCCCAATTTTCTGCTAATCCTCTGTAGTCATGGTGGAAAAGCGTGGGGGGAAAAAGAAATCTGGTGGGTGGTCTGATAATTGGAGCTGCGACAGCTTTTTCTGGACTTCCCCAATCTCGTCTCCACTTTTTTGTCTTGTCCGTTTTTTCCCCTCAACCATACCGCTCCTCCTCTTTATGCTTTGCAGGGGGAGCTGACGAAGGTACTCATGATCAGTGTGACGAAGGTGAGTGAAAAGAAAAAAAAAAAAGGCTCTCGTTGGCTTTTTTGCTTCACGGTTCGTTCGTGTTGGTCCAGTGGTCCAGTCTCGGGTCGAGTCTCATTTTATTATTTCGCACTTTCAGCCCACTCATACTTTTTTCACCTTCTTCCTGCACGTATCCTCAGGTCCCGCACTGAAGAGGCTCAAGGAGAATGCGGCAACAGCGGCTGCTAATGACAGTGAGGAAGAGCCTAGGGAAGGGCAGAAGAGGGGGAGAAGAGACGCAGCGAAGGACAAGGGAAAGGAAAAGCAGAAGGACGCAGGAGTGAGAAGGAGCCCTCAGGTGAACGGGGGGGGGAGCAAGGAGAAAGAAAAGGAAAGAGAGAAGGAAAAGGAAAAGGAAAATGCAAAGAAAAAAGAGGAACTGAAAAAAAAGAACCACCTGAAGCGATGGGGGTTTGGAGACTCAGGTTCCGAATTTTCTGTCTCTGACGAGGACGCCCCCGCCACGAGGGGGGACATGAAGAAAGTATTTTATATGAACAAGAAAGTTTTCAAAGAACTTAAGGAGATCAGAGAACAAAAGAACGCCCTGCCCCAAAGGGGGGAGAAAGGGGAAAAGGGGATCTCTCAGGAAAACGACACCCCAGAAGACGAGGAATCTATCGAGCTGCGGATCCAGAAGTACCTCGATGGCCTCCCATCCCATGAGGTGAAGAAGTTTCTGGTTCTTTGGCATCGGTAGGTGGATAGTTTTTTTTTTTCTTTTTGTAGACTATCTCTCCACGTCTCTTTGTCACAGTCTCTCCTCTTTCTCGTTTCTCAATTCATTCTATTCCCCCCTTCCCCCCCATTTCCCATCTCTTCATACACTCTCTTTTCGTCTCTTCAAACCCCTTTCTCTTCGCTTCTTTGCAGTATGACGCTAGGAGAGCTGACACGAGATCCCGCTGGAGCTCACCTCTTCTTCATGGATGTTTTCTTCCCGGAGGCAGCGACGGCGCAGCCATGTAGGGGATACTCAGAGTGGTCAGAGCCCTTTTATGTCGATCCGACTAACGCAGTTGTTTTCCACCTCTATCGGCTGCATGCAATTGCAGAGGGGAAAGTCGTGACGGGGTACAAGGTAGCAAACATTGATGCCACCCGCATGGGTGTAATGAAAAGGGTGGTGTTTGATTTCCTCCGGGTGCCCTCTGAGCATCAGGGTCAGGCAAAGGACTCGGGGGGGCAGATTATTTGGGAAGGGGGGAAGAAAGGAAGTGAGGGGAAGGCGAAGTTCCAGGATCTGAAAACCCACCCATCCCTGGAGAACGCCTCGACTGTGCTTCTTCAACCTGTTGATGAGGTCAGGGCTTCAAGATTTTTATATGACTCTCATGCTTTTTCATCTACCCTTTTCAGGTTTTCCTGATTTTTCTCCGCCCGATTTACTGCTTTCTTTCTGAAAGTATGTTCTTCGATTTGCCTCTATCTTTGTAAGCGTCTCTCAAGTGTTTTCTGTGTTCAATTCATTTGACTATCAATTTGAAAACTAACGTTTTTCCTCCTTGTTCTTTTTGCAGGCAAAGCTGAACGAGTTCATTCCGACAGATTCAAGTTGGGTGTCTGATCGAGACAAGATGGTGGACGTCGCAAAGAAATTTGTTTTTGTGAAGAAGCCCCGACCCTGTCGAGCTGACGAGATTGACTGCGTTGTCTGCTCTCCCCCCTGTTCTCAGAAACTCTTCTTTCGCAAACGCCTTCAAGGGAAAAGTGAAGGCAGAGGAGATCTTTGAGCGCATGCAGGAGATGATCAACCCGATTCTGGCTGAGGGGGAAAAGGGGGAACCCATTTTGCGCAAGGGTGCCAAGCTGGAAGCGTTCCAGCACGTCACGATCAGTGAGGTTGCCCACACCCTGGCTGGCATGGAGTTGATCTTGAAGAGAGAGCGCTTCACGGCTACTGTGCTGAAAGGCCGTGCTGCTGACTACACTTCTCTTGTCGAGTTCGTTTTTGGGGGGCGAGCAGAATTAGACAAAGCGAAAGTATTTGAGATGGACGATGACGAGAGGGAAGAATTGGTTTCTCAACTTCGAAGTGAAAAGAAAATTCATTCTTCTCTTGTCTCCCCTTTTGCTGAACCAATTTTCTACACCAGGTCTTGCCTTGCGAGGTTTCGGGTCTTTGTGGAAGTAAAGAAAGAGGGAGGCGCTGCAACAGCAGCCAGTGGGGAGGAAGAGAAGCCTAAAGACCTCTTTGGTCTCGACTCGGATGAGGACTGAGTTGTATGAATGAACTGTCAAAATAGTTGAAATAGTTGGTATAGTCGACTATTATGACTTGTTATAGTTATTATTGTGGACTATTTTTGTCAGCATGAAAAATAGTTGAAATAGTTTACTATTTCAAACTATAATTATAGTAAATAGTGACTATTATGACTATAAACTATAGATATATAGCTATAGTTGAAATAGTCAACTATATCTATACAAACCGACTCATAGATGGGGTGTACCTCATCGCTGAGGCTCAGACCATACCCCGTAGCCCGCCTGGTTTCCCAGGCCGCTAACAAACAACGATCTGTCTGCGCTTTGCATGCTTTAGTCTATGGGCTGCTCAGAAGGGATTGCTCCAAAAATCGATCCAATGACACAGGATGAAAGGACACTTTGGCTTTGTGCATACCCTCTCTCCATTCTTCTCTCAGCGATTTCTCCTTCTCCCTCCCTCAGCTGTCTTCCTGCTTCCATTGCTTCCAGGATGGTCTTGTATTCTTCTTTTCTTCTTTCCGTTCCTCCCTTTTTTTTTGTGATCACTCCGTGTCTCTGTGCTAGCACTGTTTCATCTAACAAGCTTTCAGGTGCGTACCTTCCTGGGCTTTCCTTGAACACTCTTTTTCTGAACACTGCCCTCCCCAGAAACTCATTCACCACACTATGCCCTTCGTTTATCAAGAATTTAAACAGAGCCTCACTGTGCAGTCTTCCTCTTTGTCCTTCTCTTTTCTCTCTGCAAACTTCTTTTGCTTTCTTTTCTCTTCCCTCGTTCCAGTCTGCTCCTAATGTTCTATACATATACGCTCTTTCTCTATCATAAATCGGACACTCAGTCAGCATATGGATCTCGTCCTCCAACACCTCTGTTTCCATCCATCCTTTGTAATAAGAGCAGAGTCTCTCCTCGAACGGCACTCTCTGCCCTCCTCTTTTTGGTACTTTTCCCTTTGTTCCCGCTAACGTCCTGTCTCCTACTCTGCAGGCTGCTCTCCTTCTGTGTTCTCCTCTTGGTACTACCCTTCTATAAAAAAAGGGCACCCGTCCCAGTTTTTCTTTCTCTATTTTTATTCCCTCTCTTAGTCTTTCTTCTGACGCCTTTTCAAACAAAGTGAGCTGCAATCTATTTCTGTTTGCTTTTGTTCGGTGTATGTGATACAGTGCCATATAGACTTTTCTTCCTTTTTCTCTCTCTCTTCTATCTCTCTCTCTCTCTCACTCCCTTCTCAATTCTCCACCTAAAGATTTCTTTCTTCCTCTCTTTTATTTTTTTATCTGTCTTGCTTACAATCCATCTTTCTATCCTATCTACTTTTTCATTCAGTGCGTGATACTGTGTCCCTATCTTTCCTGGCTGGCCTGCAAGCAGGGTTACCGATTTTTTTGGTGGTAGATAAGCTTCATTACCAGTAACCGGTAATTACCGGCAGAGTTTGCTGGCAGTTGGCAAAGACTTAGCAGAATTCTAACAGTCACTAACACTTTTTAATAACCTAAGTCCTAGGTTATAGGTCAATCAATCAATCACTTAAAGCTAGACTTAAGGTCAATTCAAAAATTTAATGCGTCATCTGAAGGGACAGCTATGCGGCCAGTGTGCTTAAAGATAATGCAGGTCAAAGCGATGGGTCCCGTCTTGCACTTGGCGCCCAAAGACAGAGAACCGCTGGCCGTAATGACCACAGCTGGCCCAGACAGATGCACCCGCGCGATTCCAACAATGGAAAGAGTCCGCTTCAAAGTTTGGGCGGTCCCCCCAATCCAGTGCTCCAGCCTCCAAAGAAAGACCCGCCGCTAAAAGCTGATATCTGAGGCCTCAAAGGGCCTCTGACTCCAAAGACCCAGGGGGGTGGAGATTTGCCATCTGCAAGTAAGCAAACATGAAAGAATCATAAGTAAATAAGCGAACAGAAACAAGAAAAGCAAGTATGTGAACGAAAGGCGGTTACTAGGTGTTTGGAGAGATAAGGAGGGCAAGTATGTGAACGAAAGGCAATTGGGTTTGTGTATGAGCAAACAGAAACAGGGGAGGGCCTCTGACTCCGGATATACAGAGAAACAGAACAGTGAGAGATGAAGCAAAGTCAAAAAAGAGAGTAGTTGTTGAACAGACGCTGTCAGAGAGCTGTTAGAACTTTTTACCACTTATAAGGGTGAAACAGTTAAAAATTTATATTTTTTTAATATTTTTTTTTTTATGTGTGTGTGTGAATAGGCTTTTCAAATGCCAATAAACACTTAAAAACATGTTTTTGAAAGTTGGCGCCGCACGCGAATTTTTTTTTTTTTTGACCCTAATTTTTATTATTTTTTTTGTTGGTAAAAGGAAGGCAGACTGAGGCTATTACCGGTTACCGGCAATTACCGGTAGACTAGACCTGTTACCGACCAGAAAAGCAACCTTGCCTGCAAGCTTCTCTTTTGAAAAAGGATGAAGGCCTCTCTCTGTGAATAGTATCTGTGTACATTTCTTCAAGTGCAGAAAGAAGTGAAAGGGATGCAACTCTGTTCTTCTTCCCCTCTTCAGTTCATCCTCCACTCCTCCTCTCAAGCAATGAATGACAGCCTGTTCAATCGCTCCTTTATCTTTTCTTTTAGTGCCTTTCTTGCCCATCTGATCGTCCTCTCTGCCACTTCAATGTCAATTGGAAATATCCCCCCTTCCATCAATGTAGTGTCTGCGCTTTCTGTCTTCTTTAGCCCCAAGACCCACCTCACAAAGCATCTTTGTTTTTTATCGAATTCTGCACAGGCCTTGTCTGTGCATGGGTGTGTCTCACATCCATATATCCACACTGCACGCACCGTCTGATTAAATAAATGAAAACATTCTGCCGGCGGCACGGCTGGCTCTCTGGCTAACTTTCCTATCAATCCTTGTATGCATCTCTCTGCTCTCACTGCTCTGTCTGCCATCATTACATCGAGGTCGCAGTTTGAGGGAAGAACCAGACCCAAAAATGGCTGTGCTTTCTCTTCTTTTAGTACCATACTGCCTATTCTGATCTTTTCTGTCTGCCTTTGCCTTCCAAACCTCAGTATTCTCAATTTATCAGAAAAGAGGAGACGGAGCAGCTCTGCGTACTTCCTCGATCCCTCCAGCAGTCTGTTCAATTCTCTGTCTGTTGCATCGAGCAAAGTCGTATCGTCTGCAAATAATACAGAGAAAAAATCCATCCATCTCCCATCCTCTCCGACCGGTACTTTCAGTCTTTCTCCCTGTTCTCCTATTTTAATAATTTTTCTTTCTTCCAGCCCTCCTTTCCTTTCTTACTCTCTCTAACAGGTCGTGTACGTATCTTTTGAAAAAAGTAGGCCTACTGGACCCCCCTTGTTTCGTCCCTATCTGTTCTGGATACCACTTTCCTATCCCTTTCACTCTTGCTCTTACTTTCTCGAGCGATGACAAGGCCCATCGGATTAGCTCCTCTGAAACCCCTGCCTCTCTCAGTTGCTGCTCAAGCTTGCTATGCCTGACTTCGTCAAAAGCTCGAGTAAAATCAACGAGGGCCACAATCACAGAGAGATGGTGGGCAATCACAAACAAAAAAAGAAAGATGACATCGCATGTTCCTGCTTTCTTTCTATATGCAAACTGCCATGGGTTCTGCCTTACTTCTCTCTCTACATTATTACTGAGAATCGTGTCCCCCCATTTTGCGTCTGCACATGCCAGGTACACGTTTCTCCATCCCCCCATCACTGCTTGTGACTTGCCAGGCTTCGCCAATGCCGTTACCGGTAAATCATTCCATCCCTCTGGCCACCACGCACAATGAAAAGATGCATTAATCAAATCAGCATATACATTCACCATCACTTGAGATTTTTCATGCAACCTAAGCAGACCCGGAGGCATTCCATCCTTTCCAGCAGCTTTCTTAGGATTCCCTACTTTTTTCATTGCCTCCCTCATTTCCTTTTCGGTAGCTATCTTCGTGTTCTTTTCTTTTACTGCTGTGTATCTTTTGCATTCTTCTTTCTTTTCTGTTTCCACTTCATCGTCTGGGAGCTTTGTCTGTTTTTCCTATCCTTTCGCAACTTGTTCCATTGTGAGACTGTCCTTCATCCTCCTTGGTTCTCTCGTCTTGTCTTCTGTTCCTAGTCTCCTCCAGACCCTCCAGCATCCTCCTTCTCCTATTTCCTTCCTTATTCTTTGCACCTTTCTCATTGTTTCCTTGGATGCTTCCCTTTTCCCAATCCTGAATTTAAAAGTCTCGTAAATATTAAAGAGTCCTGAATTAACTTACTTTTAAACTTGCTAAGTTCGAAGTAAGCCTTTACGGTAGTAAGCTGCTATATAACGGCTAATAACGGCTAGCCTAGCGGCTAGCTGAAGATCTATCAAAAAATTGATCAAACGTCCTGTATGGAGTCAGCGCGAAAGAGAACTGTCTAAGTCTGTCTTTGCATCCGTCCCTTTGCAAGCGAAACATGAAATATTGCTTTAGTTACTCATCTGTTGCGGGACCTCATCCTTCATCCCCTTACCCCTCCGGGCCTTGCAAGTCAAGCAAGCAAATGACATGCAGAAGTGGAACTGTTCTTCGAAACTCATCCGCTCTAGCATCCGCTGCCACCTTCAGTCTCGAAGAGCTTCTAATTTCTCTTTGTACCTCTCGTTTGCTATATAATGTCATGCATGCAGTGAAACGGAATACGGAATCATCCCCCCTTCTCCTCTGCATTCTCGACAGATCATCCATGATTCTCGCCCCCCCCGCTGCACTGAAAATCGGGCAAAAAACTACCCGAGGGGAATTAAGAGAAGGATTGACAAACAGGGGAACGACCGTGAGGCATGCTAGGAGGCAAGGGGATCACGCGTCTCCTACCCCCGAGCTGTCCAAAGGTTGGTAACTCGATTTTTTTTTCCTTCTGGTATTCAGTCAGGCAGCTAGGCAGATTGAGGGAAAATTTGGTTTCTTCTCCCTTCCTCTCATCTCTTCTTTCTGCTAATACTTGTGTCTAACTCTGTTCTGATTCATCTTGGTGCACCACTCACGATACCTCTTGTCTACTAAGCCTGTTCTGATTCATCTTGGTGCACCCGTCACAATTTCCCCTGCCCTGCTTATTCCCGCCTCCACCCTCCGCCCATCAAAGGAACTGTGCGCTGCGGTTGTCTTCCACCATCGCACCACCACCAGAGGCCAGCGGCAACAAAGGCAAGAATAACGAGGACCAGTATGGACCATCCAAACACTGGCCAAAAACCCCAAGAACCCCCTCCCCCCTCTTCCTTTCCATCACCTTGACTCTTCTCATACCTCCTACAGCCAATGGCCGAGTAAGTCTTTACAAACTCCTCACACACCCGGCCGGTAGCAACGTAGTCCGGTCCTGGGCGATCTGTCTCCGGGTTTTCGGGTTTCTTTTGGCCTACGGGGAGACACTCCCCGCACCACCCACACGCTAGATCCTTCGCGCACGTTTCGCAACTCTGGTGCTTCCCGCAGTATTCGGGGCACTTTGTTGGGTCCCCCCACACATAAGGCAGGTACGAATTCGAGAAAGCTGTGGAACTCTCAATGCAGCCACCTGCCTCTGGAGCGAAGGCACAGTCGTGCCCAGACACGCACTCGATGCAATTGTTCGCTTTTCCTGTCTCAGCACAAGACGGCTCTGTAGGGCACTCACCCTTCCGATGGATGTACTGATCAACCATGTCCCTGCTTCTCTGTCTGCATGAAAAAGCGTCCTTCGGACCCATCACTACATCTGTGCCCTCCGCCCCCTTTACAGCCTCTAAACTTTCTGGAGGAGCGTACCAAACACAGCCCTTCGCCTCCCTCTCTGGGAGCTGACACTCGTCACACGACAGGGCAGTGCGACAGAAGTCTTCGTTTTGGCACTTGAGGCTCTCTGGACTGTCGTCTCTGTGAGACCAGAAGGTTGGCAGCGGACTGGGGGGAACACGGCCATCGCTATAGGGCGTGTTGATGTCTCCCCTTACACAATTGGTCACACGGATAAGTTTCTTTCCATTCTTCTCTTCTCGCTCCCCTTTTCCTGCTGCAGATACAGCTAGAGTTTTAGCGAGAGTCTTTGCATAGCCCTCGTCTGCTTCTACAAGCGTTTCGGCTGCAACACAGTGGGGGTTCTGGACGCACGAAGGGCAGTCTCCAACTTTAAACTCACTCCCCTTCCCACTTTTCGTGAACACCCCCGAATACTGTGAGCACTCTGAGCACTTTGGGAAGGACTCAACCATAAAAGTGCAGTTGTGGCCTGCATACTCAGGGGCCGTTCTGTCCCCCTCTCCTTTGTGCCCTGCATACTCAGGGGCCGTTCTGTCCCCCTCTCCTTTGTGCGCACCTTTTGATAACACACATCGCTCTATGCGCCCTTTTGTGAATGAATTGACAAACTCCCCCGCACACCACGTGCACAAACCTGCTGCATCAAGATGACAACTGTTGCAATCCTGCAGAGAGTTACAATGGGGTTCACAGTCAAAGACAGAGAAGGGGGGGGTCCCTCGGCAGCCCGACACAGAGGAGGCCTCCACACACTTGTTGTCTGGGGACGACCAGGCGCACGCAGGGTCTTGTGTGCACTCGCTGCAACTAGGGTGCGAGCTGCAAAGACCGTTCGTCGGTTGGGGACACTGGCTTGGCTTTTCGAAGAGACATGACGGCTCAGGGGGCCCTTTCTCGCACGTCCGACTATTTTCTGTTTTGTTCGTTTTCTCTCCCACACCCTCTTTTTTCAACTCAACGTAATTTAGATCAGCCGCGTCCCACCCACACCCATTTTCCTGTGTGCAGTCTTGACATCTAGTCATAGAGGAGCAGCGCTCTGCAGGACAATTTTCTGCTGTAACATTTCTCATGTTGCTCTTGAAGCATGAGCCTGCCTCCTCACACTCCTCACAGGACCCACTGTTGTCCAGATGCTGAGTGAGGGGATCGGAGTCCAACCTTCCTCCCTCGATGCACTTCTGCGACGACGCACACCACCCGCACCCCTTCTGTGTTGCGCATTGCTGACAGGAAGAGTAGGCACTACAATCGACTTTCGGACACTGGTCACTCATCCAACTGGTGACCAAACAGCGCTCTCTCGGCTCGCACGCTTGGGAATGGGCAGTCAGATCCGACTCTGCAACGCACATTTTTTCAGTTTTGATTATCTCGAACCCATTCTTCGTCATATTTCGGGTGGTCATAGTCTTGGTTGGTGCGCAGGTCTGCGTCTTGTGACACCACCCGCAAGCGTCCCCGCTCTTGACACAGTCCTCACATGTCTGCCCGCTGCATTTGGAGCATGTCGGAGGACTCTTGCGAACATGACGGAGGCTTCTTGCACAATTCCAGCATTCGGGGTCGCACCTGTAAACCTTGTCGGTTGTCTCATTGTGGACAGGTTTCATACCGAACTCGTCTCCTGAACAGATGCACACGTTCAAGTTTATGAATGAATAGAGATCAGGCAGTTGGTTCTCTGAACGAGCCTATGCAGCAGTCCGTTGAGCAAGGGTTCGACCTTTCTCTTCTGCAGAGGTTCGTACCGATTGATCTCACATACGAGGAGCAGAAAGTCAATACAGTGGAGAAGGGACAAAAACAGAGGATGGCACACGCTCGTTTTTCGGAATGCATGTACATCTACAAATCCTTTCATGCATTGGCCCTGCAAGTCTGTTTCCGTCTGCGACCGTGCAGACTGGTAGACCTTCTCCCGTCTCTCTTTGCAAGTGCTTCTTTTTTTCCTTTCCCCATTCTTCCTTCCTGTTTTCTGTGGTCTCCAGCCATTAATATATGATAGCATTGTATTCGCTTCTGGCTCGTGCGAACAGGGAAGAGGAACTCCTCTGGACAGCAGAACGAGTATATACTTTAGAAGAAGGACAGGGCTCTCCTGTTTGAAAAGTGTGTTTCCCCATAAATTGACCATGCACGTCCCAAATCTGTGATTCTATGTTCTCCACGTTCGCAGTAGAATGACAAAAAGCGCATTGCCGGACACAAAAGGAGTCAGACATATGTAAGCGCAAGTGCATGCAGGATGACGTCCAGAGATCGAAACAACTCACCGGGATGGCACGTGCCGTGGTATGCGCCCCCGCACCACCCCGGGTACACATCCCAGACTGCATGCAGTCTTCACAGCTCTTTTTCTCGGCACAAATCTCCTCAAAAAGAGCAAAAGCACCAGGAAGGGCAACACAAAGGTAGACGGCAACGCAAATAAGGACCCCCCAGATCTTCATGATTGGCAGCCTCTTCTCTCAGATTGGGACACACGTCAAAGCGGCTACTTTGCCTCGGTGCTTCTTTTGTTGCACACAGACTGATGTTTATAGAAACAAACGAGACGCCCCGTATGCTTGTGTTGCTGAGAATCCACGCACTTCACCGGAACATCATTTCTTCGTTCAATCGGAACGCAGCTGTAAGTTCTGTCAGAGCAGAAACGCAAATAATCAGAAGTCACAAGAGCCAGTAGCCCGCTTCTGAGACAGCAGCTGCAAAGCTGGATCTATCAATTCTCCACGAAAGATCGAGTGAAGAAATCAACTTTAATTGCATGAATTAACTTTAATTGCGCGTATATCGCGCATGCATGCATGTTGCATCGTGCACTGTGCAACACGCGAATGCAACACATGCATACATTTGTCAAATTAATGGGCAATTAAGGTGTTGCCGGGTGTTGCAGAGATCGAGTCGATCGACGAGAGTGGGAAATACGCATTTATGCCTGCATACCATCATACCCGCATACATATACATATTCCTACTCTCAAGGGAACTCCATCTGCAATCGGATTGATCACAGACTCGAATTTGACAGCTCTGCGGGAAAGTGGGCATCAAGCAACATAAGCATGACTATTGTCTGAGTTTGTCTCTTTGTTATACTTTTTGTTTGTATGTCCATTTGCATCCTAATAAAATTATATGGAATTGTGTAAACTACACAATACAACAAACAAAAATCAAAATAAAAAAATATAAATTAAGGGGCCCCTTCGCTAAGATTAGCTAAGGCCTCGTATATGACCATTCCTCAAGAAATGTTGTTGGATCCTCTTTTGTTAGGCACTATGCCTTTGCACAGCCCTATCAAATTAGCAAATATGTTCTTCGAAACATAATTGCGAGAAATCTACTACGCCTATATAAGGAGAGAGATGTGCAGGTAGTGTAGAGATGGAAATCACGGAATATTTCTTTGAATGATCCCGGTGAATAACCAAATTCTTCGCATAGGTAGCTCTTGTTCATTCCCAGGTTCGTTCTTAATTGTTATCATTTTTTCATTTTTTTTTGCTAATGAATTGTTTGGTCTCGAGTCTAGTCTCGAGTAGTGTATTTAATTGCATTGTTTTCCCTGGTTCTGGTTCATATAAACAGGAAAGGTGAAACTTCATTATTATATTTTTTTAAAGATGGAGTGACAATAAGTGACAAATCCCCGAACAGATTGTTCACTTAAAACAATACATAGGTAAACGGACGAACAGGCAGACAGGCAGACAGATAGACAGACCAACGGACGAACAGACGGATAGAGAGACGGACGGACAGTCATGTACCTAGCAAGGATTCTGTGACCGGCCTAATTAACAAAAACCAAAACGCAGAGAGATGGACAGTCAGGCGAACGGCTGCATCTCAATATATATTTGGCCCGGCTGTTGAAGCCTTCTTCGAGGGAAACACTTTACCTGCTGTAGATTTACCTATAGCGTTTTTTAACTTTTAAAAATATTTCTTTTTTATCACACGTATGAGTGAAGTGAGGAATGAATCAACAGTGCAAGCACACATCACCTCCCGGCATATGGCACGTCCTCGATGAGAATCTGTCTGCCCGGCACGTGCTTCCTTGCCAGGGCCTGCATAAGCAGGGAGATGCCCGTTCGAGAGAAAAGATTCACAGACACGTTCAGCTCCACAAGAACAGAGTTGACCTCCAACGCAGATGCCAGAACCTTCGCACCCGGATCCTCAATCTGCAGCAGCAACGAGGACAGGACAGGAGCGGAGAGGACGGGGGACGTGACTCACTCGAGCAGGGATCTCCTGCATGCCTTCTCTGAGGGTGTGTGTGCATTCAAATCGAAACCAACCAGCAACAAAGTCAGACAGCATACAGGAAGGCAAACAGACAGACAGTGAGTGCGCCTTTTTCTGAGTTTCTGGCGAGTCCCTCTATGTGTCGACCTGTCTCTCTGCATGATGACTTGCATCACTCCACCAGTGCTTCATTTATTCATAACCACAGAGAGACAGACGGACAGACTGTATGTTTCGTCTTCTCCCTTCTTTTCTTCAGACAGACTACATGTTGCTTCTTCAGACAGACCAAATCGTCTTTTCTTTCCCTTTTTCTCCTTTTTCATTCTCTTCTGTTTCTTTCTTTCTTTCTTCCTTCTTTTGGCGCGCTCTCCCAGTGGAAGGGTACCAGACAGACAGACAGACTATACGCTTCTTCCTCTCTCTTCTTTTCTTCATGAACACATCAGACAAAAAGACAGACAGACAGACAGACTATATGTTTCTTCTTCTTCTTCTTCTTCCCCCCCCC
>JAHBMJ010002689.1:5153-16491 GCA_018398765.1 Chromera velia | reverse complement strand
CGCAGTCTTCAGACTGCGAAAGGGAGCAGCGCCCATACGTACCGAGCCTGTGTTTTTTTCTACCGGCCTGACTGTCTCCAAAATTTTGCCCTTCTTGCCTGCTTGACTGCCTTCTAGCTTTTGGTCTTTCTGTCTGGCTAAATGCCTTTCCAATTTTAGTTTTTCCGCCCGTCCGATTGCCTTCCTAATTTCGGCCTTCGCCGCACTCCCAATTTTAGTCTTCCTACCTGCCCGATTGCCTTCCCAATTTCGGCCTTCTTGCCTGCCTGACTGCCTTCCAGAGTTTTGCATTCCTGCTATGCTGACTGCTTTCCGATTTCGGCCTTCTTGCCTGCCTGACCGCCCTCCAAATTTCGGTTTTTCTGTCTGCCTCAATGCTTTCCAAATTTTGGCCTTTCTATCTGCCTGACTGACTTCGTAATTTCAGCCTTCCTGCTTGTCCGGTTGCCTTCCCAATTTCGGCTTTCCTGCCTGCCTGATTGCCTTCCCTATTTCGGCTTTCTTTCCTGCCCAAGTTTCTTCCTAATGCTTCCTAATTTCGGTTATCCTACTTGCCCGATGGCCTTCCCAATTTTGTTTTTCCTGCTGGCCCGACTGTCTTCCCAAGTTTGGCCTTCTTGTATGTCTGACTACCTCCCAGAGTTCGTTCTTTCTGTCCACATGCCTGCCTTCCAATTTCGGTCTTCTTGGCGGCTTGACTGCCTTCCAATTTAAGCCTTCCTACCCGCTTGATTGCCTTCCCGATTTCGGCCTTCCTACCCGTCCGATTACTTTTCCAATTTTGGTCTTCCTGCTTTTATGTATCATTCTGATGCAAATTAAAGATACAAGTTATGTTTGCATGCATGCTTTTATGTGTATTCTAGCGATTCGACTGACTTTCTGTTTGTGTGCACATATTTCTGTAGGTGGCGTTTACGGGTGTGCATGTTTGATATATACCGAGATGCCCCCCCCCCCCCCCCCCCCTGCCCCTGACATGCCCACCGTTGAGCAGTGCCTCATATGAATTGAAAACAAAACAGTTATGATCATGAAAAGAAATGCTTCAATCGGATCGATTCAAAGCCATTCAGATGCATTTCTTATTGTGTTTTTGTCTTAGCGTTAATTTACGATGATAGGTACCAGACTAGGGTACCAGACAATTTATGGTTTTGAAAAAATATATACTCTATAATAGTCTCAATATACATTTTTTTATTTTATTTTTTAAACATCTTACTAAGCTTAAATAGTCTTAAATAAATTATGAAAATCAATTAGTTTAAAGGTTAAACTATCTATTTTAATGTTTTAAAAACTAAATTTTTCAAAGTCACTTTCCAGTATAAAAGTTTCAATTATCAGTACAGTCAGTTCTTTGCATAGGCAAGTCTGTACTGCTCCAGTGGTTTCTATCCCCTGGGAATTTCATTGAGATAGCCATGCCTAAAAACTATGTACATGCACATATACTTCCACATACACACACACATACACACACACACACACACACATACACACACACACACACTTCCATACACACATACATACATACACACACACACACACACACACACACACACACACACACACCTACACAACCATAATCGCACTCATACACGCACACATACCCACTCACCCATACACGGTCACACGCACACACACTTTTACACACACACACATACACACTCGCTCATACAGACACATACTCACTCATTCACCTACACATACACATATACATATATATATATACACATATACACATCCATGCCGACTCAGAGCCGAGCCCCCTCTCTATCCGCACGTACGCCAACTCCTGGGACCATCTCCCTCCCCATCTGCACACCGACTCCATCTCTCTCTCCATCTGCATGCCGACTCTATCTCTCTCTCCATCTGTACACCGACTCCATCTCTTTCTCCATCCACACGCCGACTCCATCTCCCTCTCTATCCGCACACCGACTCCATCTCCCTCTCCATCCGCGCGCCGACTCCATCTCCTTCTCTATCTGCACGTCAACTCCATCTCCCTCCCCATCCGCGCGCTGACTCCATCTCCCTCTCCATCTGAACGCCGACTCTATCTTTCTCTCCATCTGCACGCCGACTCTATCTCCCTTTCCATCCGTGTGCCGGCTCGATCCCCCTCCCCATCTGCACGCCGACTCCTTCTTCTCTTCATTTGCATGCCAGCTCTATCTCCCTTTTCACCTACATACCAGCTCCATCTCCCTCTCCATCCACACGCCGACTCCACGGTGACCTCCCTCTCCATCTACACGCCAACTCTATCTCTCTCTCCATCTGCACATCGACTTTATCTCTCTTTCCATCTGCACGTCGACTCTATCTCTCTCTCCATCTGCACGCCGACTCTATCTCCCTCTCCATCTGCACGCTAACTCTATCTCTGTTTCCATCTACACGCCGACTCCATCTCCCTCTCCATCTGCGCGCCGACTCCATCTCCCTCTCCATCCGTGCACTAACTCCATCTCCCTCTCCATCTGCATGCTGACCCTATCTCTCTCTCCCTCTGCACGCCGACTCCGTCTCTCTCTCCATCTGCACGCCGACTCCTGGACCATCTCCCTCTCCATCTGCACGCCGACTCCATTTCCCTTTCCATCAGTGCGCCGACTCCCTCTCCTTCTCTATCCGCGTGCCGACTCCATCTCCATCTCCATCTGCATGCTGACTCCATCTCCGTCTCCATCTGCCCGCCGACTCTTTCTCTCTCTCCATCTGCACGCCGACTCCATTTTCCTCTTCATCTGCTCACCGACTCCATCTCCCTCTTCATCTGCTCACCGACTCCATCTCCCTCCCCATCCACGCGCCAACTCCATCTCCGTTTCCATCTGCACACCGACTCCACGATTCCACACGCACGCATACACGCATACACGCGTACATATATGCACTCACATACTCATACATACACACATACTGACATACATACGTACACACACTCACATACTCCCACATACACTCCCACATCCATCCGCACTGCCACCATCTCCATCTCCATCCGCACACCGACTCCACCTCCCTCTCCATCAGCACGCCGACTCCATCTCTGTCTCCATCTGCACGCCGACTCCACCTCCCCTTCCATCAGTATGCTGACTCTATCTCTGTCTCTATCTGCACGCCGACTCCACCTCCTTCTCCATCAGCGGCGATTCAGCACGTCAACTCCATCTCTGTCTCCATCTGCACGCCGACTCCACCTCGATCCCTTTCCATCCACGCGCTGACTCCACCTCTCTCCCCATCTGCATGCCGACGCACGCCGACTCCTTCCTCCCTTCATTTGCACACCAGCTCCATCTCCCTCTCCACCTGCACACCGACTCCATCTCCCTCTCCATCCGCACGCCGACTCTAGCACCGACTCCATACATCAACACACCTCGCATACACACACACATACACATGTACACACGTACTCACATACACACACATATATACACACACACACACATACACATACACATATATACACACACATACATACACACACACACACACACACACACATATATATATACACATATACACACACATATATACATATAGATACACACACATATACACACTCACTCACCGACTCACTCACTCACTCACTCACTCACTCACTCACTTACTCACTCACTCACTCACTCACTCACATACACTCCCACATCTATCCACACACTGCCACCCTTTCCGTCTCCCTCTAGTTGCACACTGACTCCGTCTCCTTCTCCATTCATACGCTGACTCCATCTCCATCTCCATCCGCACACTGGACCCGTCTCTCCCTGAGGCTCCAGTCGCACGCCGACTTTATCTCCTTCCCCAGCTATGCCGTGCAAGGGGATATCATCAGAAGAATCAAACCTCTGCCCCCCTTAGGACGAGACGAGACGAAAAATTCTTCTTCTGTCAGAGACCTGTCTTCCTATGAAGTGGGCGTCTCCTCCTTGGTCACCACTTTCTCTTCCCTCAGGGCTGTGTGTGGCTGTGTGTTTTCAGCGACGTCCCTCCTTCTAAGGTATGACACCTAAAAAAAAAATAAATATAATTTAATTACAAACCCTAGGGGTATGTGTCACTCTGATTAGCTATAGCTCTAAAAAGTGGTTTTTTAAGGTTTTTAGGATGAACTGATCTTATTTCTACGATAACACAACTTTTCAAATTAAATCTTATAACCTTTTATATATAGGAAAGTCAATTTACGCTCTGACGTTCGCAAACACTTATGACGTCGGTTTACAAACCTAGTCCTCCAACCTGACTAAACCAGTCTAAACCTGGTTTCAAATGGCTTTTGCATGAAGACAGAGAAGATGTAAAGCAAACACAACCTGGCATTTTACATAGGGGTGTATGACACCGGGGGGGGGGTGGTGTGCAGCGCTATGAGAGCTGAGGGTAGATGCCCCCCCCCAGTGTGATTCAGAATAAGGTCATTTAAAAACGCCGGACTACGGATGGCAGAGGGGTGTGAGACATAATGGTGGACAAAAAAAACTCCTAACTTCTTAGCTACACAATATCCTAAGATCTCTTCAACTATCTAAGACTATCTTAAAACTCAAAAACACTAATATATCTTAAACTATCAGACGCTATTTAAAAGTCTCTTCAAACTAATCATCTTACTAATATGTCACTAGCTTAGTTAACAATTGTGTGCGATCTCATTCATGTGCAACTTGTCAATGACTGTGCAAGTCATCAGTAATTTTTCGATCTCCGAACAGTGAGAGATGCTGAGAGGAGAGAGAAATTTTTAAAGCGATAGAGGGAAAGGCGATAGAGTCATACATGCATGTATTCGATCTCGGTCCATCGAGACACCATGTATAAATACGATACACCAATTGCATGTAAAGAGAAGGACTGAGGAAGGAGAAGAAAACGTTGGAACACCTGACTACCCCAATGCGAAGTCATCCCGATACGTTCTGATAAGCCTATGGACCCTCTTCAGGCACGAGGTCCGACCTATCTATAGATACATAATGAAAATGACTCGGAGCTCTCTCTCTCTCTCTCTCTCTCTCTCTCTCTCTCTCACACTCACTCTCTCTCTCTCTCACTCTTTGTCTCTTTCTCTTTCTGCATGCATGTGTGCGTATGTTTAGCCAACCCGTCTTCTCCTGCATCTTTCCTTTCACTTCATCCGGTTAGCCTTCTTGTAGGCGGCGACCATCCTCTTGACAGAGGCACCAAGGAGGTTTCTCTCTGGCTCCCAGGTGTTCTCTTCCTCGGGGTATCCCTCCCACTTGATAAGGAAATACTTTGTCCTCCCCCGCTTCTCCCCACTGACAATCTTCTCGACACGGTAGACGCTGTCGTTTTATTTGAGTTCACGGAGCCGGGAGGCTCTCTGCTGTTTTGCTGCCTGCATCTCTTCAAACTTTGCAAAGGCAAGAGGGCGGAGCTCGATGCCCCCCTCCCTTGAGTCGAAATCATCCCCGAGGACGAGAGGGCAAACCACACCCTCAAGCCCCACCATCAGGGTGGCATTCCGGCTGGCCCCCTCAAAAGAAAAAACAGCCTTTGCAGGCCCCTCTTCCTGGTATAGAGAGCGAACGATCGCCCTCTCTGCCTCTGCAAGGGGACCACGCCTAACGAAGTGTATGTATGCTCTGCCTGTTTTCTTTCCCACAGCAATGATCTGCAAAATCACAACTGTTTCATCCATTCATGCCATGTACAGCTGGGGAGGGCCAATGAGGGAAGAGCCCCCCCCTCGAGGAGCAAAGCCTGCTGCCTCTCTCAACCTCCATCTCACCAACCGACCCATCACCTGACTTTCCTGCTTTGCATACTCATCCCCCTTCTTCTGCCCCCGACGGTAGTCAGCAAGGGCTTTTGACAAATTCTCTTTTGCCTCCTCTCCCTCAAATTTCAGGATGCTTTCTTACTTTCCCAACCCCCTCTCTCTCTGCGGTTGTCCACGTGTTTCAACACGATACTTTCCATTTGAGTCACAAAGATTGATATGACAACGGATGGCGGCCAGCTCCTCAATGAAAGCTGCCCCTCTTTTCCTATCCTGAACAACCTGCTCAATGCACGTGAGAAAACAGGAGGTAGTCATACCGTCTCCTCTCTTCCACGGCTGTTGCATGGGAGGGGGGGAGGGGAGGGGGGGGGTGCTGGTTCGGCAAAAAAGAGATAAGAAGAGAGAGAAAGACTGCTTAGAAGCTGCTGACCTGGTTAGAAAAGTTCAAACTCATCAGTGTCCAGCCGCTTTTGGCGCCACGCCCTCAAAAACATGATGGTATAGTCGAGCATCGTCTTTGACACGGTCTCGGAGGCTTTGCTGCCCCACTTCAGCATCGCCAGAAGGAAATCATAGACCTGGGGGTACAACTTGATTCCCTGCATTCCCACCCCCCGTGCCTTTTTGTCAATCACCTGTGCCCCCATCATGAGGAACGCATACAGCACACCCTGTTTTTTCTCCATTTCTCCGTCTGTAATCTGTTAAACAGCCAGAGCGATCTGTTTTAAATCTCCTCTCCCCTCATTTTCCAGTTTCTTTCAGAATGCTTGCCAAAAGGCCTTGTTTATAACAGGGATATGCACAGTACGAGACGCATTCTGAGCAATCTGCAACACTCGCTCTGCCCTCATCTACTCCTTCTCCCACTCGGGTCTGATGACTTTCATCTGGAGGGCGGCAAGCGTCTTCTGTCGGAGGGTAAGGATCCTCTCCTCACCTTGCATATCCATCCAGGGGGAATGTTTAAGGACTCTTCCTTCTGTCTTTGCTGCAGCCTTTTCCCGATTGGAAGGGATGGCTAAAGCGAAGAAAGATTCAGGAACCTCCTCCCCATGACACTCGTAAATGAATGCCTGGAAGGCCGCCCAGGTTCCCCGAACCCGGTCAAGCCGCGCCGTGAACTTGCGAAGCTTCACAATGTTCCTGCAGACAAGAACAGACGGAAAGGGAAAGAAGGAAAAGAAAAAGAAGGGATAAACCAGACTGAGTAGCACTAGACATGATAGGGAGATAAGCCAAGTCTGACTGACTTGCAATCCTTGCAGGGGTTGTTGGGTAGTCGCGTCGTCCCTCCACATACTTTCGAAAACACTGCTCCAAGGTTCTCTCCGTCCTCAGAGTTTTTGATTGCCTTCACCTCGTACATCTCTGCAGGCTTTACCTCCACCTCCGCATCTTCATCCCCCCCTCCGTCTCCATACAAAGGTAAGACGAAATCTGCCAGCATAAAGTATTTCCCGCTGATCACACCCAGACAAGGGTGCACAACCTCTTGAACATGCTGAGGAGACTGGGGGGCGGGATCAGGTTGAGGATCAACCATCACCACATCGTCATCAACGGCTGTTGCAGCGGCTGCTGCAAGGGCTACTGCTGGTGATGGTTGAATAAGAGGCTGAGCTTTGGGTTTGCAAGCACAAACTGTAAAGAAATTCATTTTCTCTAGAGCACCCACTTTGTCCTTCCAAGCGGGAGGCTTCGGATCCATCGCCTGGTGCACACCTGAAAGGCAGTGAGTTCGAGGACGAGAAAAGTCCCACTCACTCAGAGTCACTCTTCAAAGGAATGTCGATCTTGCAGGGGATACACCGCAAAAAAGATGGATTGATAGCAGAAAAAGGGTCAGTGGGATCAACGCGGACAAAGTTCAGCAGACGAGGATTCAACGATACGATCTCTTCACACTGTTCCCTTTTTTCGTGAAGCTTCCTTCTCTTTGCATTCATTCCAAAATATACCAGCGGAAGGGCCGTCATCTTTCCGGCCTCACTCCCGTCTCTGTTCCGATCTACACTTACAAACTGACTTCCTTCTTGATCGACACGTGAAGAAAAAATCACTCTGTTTACCTTAGATCAGCTGACATCCGATTCAGCAGAGCAGAGCGTGTTCGCCGAACTTTTTGGGTTGAGTGGCCAGTGCTCATTGGCAGAGGACTCAGTGAGGAAGGTTGGGTGGGTGTTGCCGTTCAGGCACGTTCAGGTGCATGGGAGGTGAAATTAATTTTGAACGTTGAGGATAGGTTGTGCGGTTTGAGTTCCCAAGATGGTCCGCATTCTTTTGAGAGACTTTCCCCGGTTTGCACACATAAAACATGTTATTGTATTGTTATGGAGCATCGTTGCATGCATGGGCCTCTATAAGAAAAAAAATATATGCATGCATGCATGCATGCATACATTAAAAAACTGAACGTCAGCCTCGGTGGGTAACTCTGCATAGACACCAGGGGGGGGTATCCCTTCTTGCACGGGCCGGTAGCAGCGGACGCCGGGGGGGGCGGTGTCCGGCGTATCTGACACGAAGCGCCCGATGCCCGTCCCGCCATCCACGGGCATAACGGAGTAAGCTTGGATGCCCCCCCCCCCTGGTGTCCTAATAGGAGGATACATCCCTATCATTTTAACAGGAAATATTAGACAAACCTAGAGACAAACCGATCATTCAACGAATGTAGGATAAACTCAAGAACAGAAAAGCTGCTTTCATTCTTTCACACTTCAACAGACTCCTCCAAAGGTACAATTTCCTTTTCAAACGCCTGGTTGTGCCCGGTTAACTTGCTCCAATTCTTTATCTTCAATTCGTAAGCCGCCATTAATGTTTAGTGCAGTGTGAATCGAAAAAAATACTGCACTGATCGGCATATCGTCTAAGCGTGGAGTATAAGAGCGTCGCATCAGCATTGGCATGAACATAGTGTAGCTCGCCTCGCTCTATTCATCAACATCTTCATACGACATAAGAGGAGCATGAAAGTTCATATTTCCATCAATATGGCCGATCCGAGAAAGACTGATGCTCTTACCTTTCTTGGTAACAAGGTGAACGTCTTCCTGGACGTCTTCAGGATAGGTTTGGAAGGTTTGAGTCTGATGCGACCATGGTTTCTAAACCAATTCTAAACTTGACGTAGTGAATGGGTTTTTAACTCATTTAAACCTACCCTAACCTTAGCCACTCGACCCTATTTTAGCGTTTTTTAAGCTTTTCTAGCAAATTAAGCTCTAAAAACCTCTTTTAGAACATCAAAAATTTAAGTTTTTATTGAAAAACCCAACTTCAAACTTAGGGTACCCTGACAAAGTGTCAGACCCTAGCCCCCCTTCTTCTATGGTGTATACGAAAAGGGCGGGAAGAGACCTCTTCTCTCCCTGTCTGCGTGCCTGCTTGGTTAGGGGGTGAGTCGGCTGTTCTGCATCTCTCGAGGCGCCCCATCTCTCACCCTACCAGTCTTTGCATTCAAGTGGAGGGAAAAGGGACTTGATCGAAATAGGTGGCAACTGGGTTGGACTGGTATTTACAGCTGCCCCGGGCCGCTCCCTTGGGATGCAGTGTGAAAGGAGGAGGCTAGAGGAGACGGATTGAGTTGAAACGGTTCAAACTTTGATTGGTGAGAACTTCGCCGAATCGAGTCGGTTTTTGACCCGGAAAGTGCCGCTGTGTGTCTTACTATATGCACGTTCAATGTTCAATGTTCAATGTTCAAGTTTGGAACCATCACACCAAACGCGCGACTTAGGGAAATAGCACTTAAACTCGAATTGGACAAACTGCATGCGCGCGATAATAATTAATACGCGCGTCTGACGACATTCTCAAGAACAGTAAGTTTGCATGCTTTCATGACCGGAGACGCTGCAAATTGAAAAAAGAAATTAAGTTCGGCCGCTGCCAATGCCTGCCATATGCCTGCCATATGCATGCGCAACCATTCCTTCCAGCAGACATCAGCAGACGGCTCACTGACCAGACTCTTCCCAGTGTACTCATCAGAAGAGTTCGTGAATTGAGTGTTTCTTTTCCAAGTCTCCGCTTTTCGGCCTTAGGGCAGTGTTCTCCGAAGTTGCGGCGTCAGCTCTGGTACTGGGGAGACACACAGCGTTGTGTTGGTGCTTTTCGCCGTTCTCGGAGGTAATTGCTCCACATCGGACTTGAGGGTCGACCGTAATCTCTTAGAGCTTCTGAAGGGCGGCAAAAGAAGAAAGGTACAATGCTTCGGCTTGCTGTCGCTTTGGTTGGTCTTCTACAATGGAGCCAACTGTTGTGCTGCTCCGCTTTCACTTTTTCTGGCCTCCGTGGGGTGCGCGAACGGTCCCGCCCGTCCCTCCACTGGCAAAACAAGAGAAGTGTTCCGGTCTCTGCCGCCTGGGGCGTTGTTCGGGGTCGTCGGGGAGGTTTGATTTCAGCGAAGCGGAAAGAAATTTTGAAGGGTCGGTTCGAGAGTGATCTCGAGAGGGTGCTCAACAACATGCTTTCCATGGGGGGCAAGGGCCTGCCGAGCTCTGCCCGATCATCAATAGATGATTCGGTCCTTGGCGGGATTGTGGTGACGAAAGTGATGCTGTCAAAGAATTTCGACTGGGCGACAGTGTGGGTGGACATTCTGGGTGACACATTCGACCAGAGACAGGGACTCACGTGGTTGGACAGGAACGTAAAAACCATAAGGTGGGTCTGATCCGTTGGTTTCCCCTTTCTGCCCTCCAGCCAAGCCTATGGCCCGTGGGCTTTTGTGTGCTCCTCTGACATTCCTTTTCCCTCTATTTTCTTGCCGTCTCGCTGCTCTTTTTTTTGTGTGTCTGTGTGTCTGTTCCGCCTCGTTGTCTCTGCATCCCCCCACACTGACCGCTCTCTCCAGCGGCTGGTCTAGAGAGTGCGTGCTGAAAGCAACGATTCTTGAACTGTCATCTTCTTCGTTAGGGTGTGTCAAACCAGAGAAGAGTCTGATAGACTACCCATGTCGTGAGATTCCTGCATGTCTATCCGGAAGCCTCGGATTCGTCCGCACACTGTGACTCCTTGCTTGGTCTTCTCAACTTTCTTTCCGTTCGCGTTCGTGCCGTTCCTACCTGCCGGCCGGTTTTTTACCTCCAGAAAGTTGCAATGCGTGCCTCCCTGCCTTCCCAACAGCGCGTGTCTGTGTCGCCATTCGCTTTGCTTGTTTGTCTCCTTTCGTCAGCATTGAGGCCGTTTGGTGGCCTGTTGCTCATCCATGCTCACCGTCCTTTCTTCTGTGTATGCGCAGAGCTTCTCTCGTACTATTTGCCGTGAATGGAAATATTGATCAATCGTTTTGCGTTCTCTGTACGCATCTCTCTCTCTCTCTCTCTCTCCCCCACCCTCTGTGTGTGTGTGTGTGTGTGTGTGTGTGTGTGCAGACATTTTCTTGCTCAGAGATTCAGCTTTCGCAAGAGCATCCCGCGAGTGCGTTTTGTGATGGTCAGCCGAAACGATAGGCAGCCACAGTGGCTGACGGAGAGAGAGCAGGAGACATGTTCACACACACGCACACACACACGCGCGCGCACACACACACACACACACACACACACACACACA
>JAHBMJ010002688.1:0-16807 GCA_018398765.1 Chromera velia | reverse complement strand
CTATGATGAAAATAAAATCAATCTCAAATGTTAACCCACATCAAACAGTATCATTGCATCACAAATTATTCAAAGCATTTTTACATGAAATTGATTTATATCTTTTTGACGTTTTGATTTAATTGATGAATTAGTGTTGAGCGCTCCACACCTAGGGGGACAAAATTAATGCATAATTTTTTTAAAAAAAACGAAGATTTGAGTTTGTCACATAAAAGGGGCGGCGTTGGACCAAGCTGACCAAGTGGACTTAGTGAAGACTTATACTAACTAGTTGGGTCCTACGGGCCTCACATTGGATCAAAAATTTAGTTTGAAATCCTAGAATGTTTTTTTTAATTCCTAGAGCGCTCCTAGACTACCATTTTTCAATTTTACAGATTTGACATATAAAGCAAAACGACAGAGCTATATATAAATAGGAAGTTATCTTTTAGTCTGACGTTAGATTACTTTCATTAAAGTGCCACAAGCCTATGATGATTGTGTTGAAGATATGCTTTTTAGATATAATATACATTAATTTTGTTCTCCTAGGTAGTAACCCAGTACCCCCCTAACACTCAAGGCTATTTAAAATTTTGTGCCGCTCAAAAATCCATTCTTGAAAGGCTGCGCCGCAAGCACAGCCTATGTTTTGAAAAGCGGTGCCGCAAGCGCGGCCTATATCTTGAAAAGCCACACCGCAGGCGTGGCCCATATCTTGAAAAGCTGTACCGTAAGCACAGCCTGTATCTTGAAAAGCTATGCTGCATGAAAGGCTTATATCCTGAAAAAAATGTTATATACAGAGGAAGATGAGTTACTAACAGGGAGGAAAGCCGAAGCAGGAATAAATGACTTTCTGGATACGTACACAAATTCTGTTGGGAGCGCGTCATCTGGCGTGGGGGCCCACTCAGTGCTCCTTTCTATATAAAAGTCAAACACGACTGCGCGTTTCACCTCTTCTAATGGCGACCCTCCTTCAATAACCCCCAAACTTCTTGTACGCAGCTCCTCTTTCGCTTTCTCTCTCATCACGCCATTTATACCTGCTTCTGTCAGCACTCTTCTTCTCTGAGCAAAACGATTTTTTGTTCTCTGACATGTGCCCCGAGAAACAAAAAATTTGCTCCTTCATGTTTGGAGGAGGTCAACACGAAGAGGGAATAAAAAAGAAAGGGGGTGGAAGGCTCCTCCTTTTTTTCTGAATTTTGTACACGTGACACACCTGAACAACACGTGATACACCCCTTGCATGACTCGTGGCCGTGACTGCGCTGCCCTCTCAGATATTGCGCAGTTGCCCTCTGAGCCTGCACGTCGTTGCCGGGGCTCCATAAATATGCCCCAAGAAAAAGGCCGTGCAGAAACTTCGGAAGATGCCGGGGCCGTGGTTTCTGGGGCCGCGCGATGCTCCGTAAAGGCAGCGTATCGCGTCACACGTAAAATAAATTTTGGCGGTACGAAATGGTGCTGCTGCTCAAAAATCCTAAGTTGAAATTAAGTGCCGCTCAAAAATCCAATCTTGAAAAATATTTTCAAGAGCAGCTTAGAGTGTCGGGGGGGTGTAACCCAGCTGGTTTTACTAGAGAGAGTAGCTGGTTTAGATCTAAGTTTAGATACTGGTATATGACTACCTCTATTAGCTACCTCTATCTAAAAATCTAGGTCAACATTTATTTATATATATAGTCATTTATAACATTTCATTGGCAAGAGATTTGAAGTTCTCCTCTCAAGTTTTTCTCATCAGTAACATGATTAGTTTGTCGTAAGCTAACCTCTTGATATAATTTTGATATAATAATTAATTCATTTAGGCTGTCATCGGTTTACTATCTGTGCTGTTAAGTCTGCCAGTGGCTAGACGAAGTGTCGACTCTAGTGTCGACTACGGTGTCCAATGACCACAAAGTGGTGTTGGTTTAACCATAGAAGGAGAATCTTTTTGAATTAAAATGATTGTCTGATCAAAACCTGTGGGTTGCTGAAAGGATTGCATCATCCTGCGTTGTGCAGAGATGTGCTCTCCCGAGAAGGAGAGAGAAGTTGAAGAGAGCACGTAGCACAAAGTTTCTGATCTAGACTTGTCGTTTCTTTCATTCATTCTGCTGCCCAGAAGTTTCCAAACCAACCTGGGCAGAAACCTGCACAAACAGACTAAAACAGACAATCAAAAACTGCAGCAGCATCGTCAAACAACCTACCAGCATATGTTAGCATCCAACATGCCTTACCCTATCTATAGTCAACAAAAAAAAAGAAACTGGAAGAAACCATTCGAAAACTCTACAATTTGGAATGCTAGAACACACGAATACGAAAGGAGACGACGTATTCAGACACAAGTGGGGACTCTGGGAGTATCTCTGGAAGTAGAGTGAACCTGAAGTGAACTAGAATGGTCCAGTTAAGGATATCAGTCTAGTTACTTACACGGTTCTCTATACAGGAATAATAATACAAGATGTTTGTCCGGCTTCTGCTCTTATCTATCGAGAGTTGTTCTATCGAATTACCCTAAGTGTTTCACTAAGCAACTTCACAACACGGATTGATGCATGCATTTTCTCCATAATGTCTCAAGCCCCACCGCACCGATAGGCAACGCAACAGCATGGGACCAGCCAAGTTAGGCCGACCAATACATGCCCGCTTCCTCTCTATAAGTGGCTGATTACATGCATTCTTTTTTTTTTTTTTTACAGGATAATCAGAGATGGGGTCGACGTGATAGAAGGAGAGGAGTGAGAAGTGAAAAAAAGGAGTAAAAGCTCAATGAACATTGGCTTTATTAAGGGGTCAGCCACATTGGAATAGGAAAGGACGAACGAAAGGCGGATGGAAGCTTCATCCAGCGCATCACGGAGGGAAAGGGTGTGCAAGACGAGTGTGCAGGGCGATTTTTTGATGATACAGAGCTGAAGTGACTCTATGACGGATTGGAGGGCACGCTCGGTCGGACGGGGCATCTCACTGGAAACCAGCTTCAGCAAGTTATTGGAGTCTACCCCCACTTCAGCCGTGACTCCCGCTTTCCAGACATACCTCAAGACAGGCAAGAGGTACCCTAAGAAATCAACGAAGTCATGAACAGCGTAGAGTTCAGCTCGGGTGGAAGACCAGGCGACTCGCTTTAGGGAAAATGCCCGCCAGTGCAGGATGGCAGACTTCAAAGTGAAGAGCCACCCAGACTGTGAATGCGCATTTCCGGCAGACCCCAATACGCTATCGCTCTATGACTTAGTGGAGAGGGGGGATGATGTGGAAGGGATATCAGAGCGAGAGATACGGAGGATACGGGAGGTAGCGGTGCGTCGGGCATAACGGAGAAAGGAAGGGAGATAATCAGCATCGGCATGTGTGGGAGTGGAGGAATGATGGCTTAGTTGATTGCACCCTTATGACAAGTCGGGGCGAGTGTCTTGTGCAACCCATGAAAGACACCCCAACCTTTTACAAAAGGCTTTTCCTTCCTAGGCTGTCAAGAGACAGGGCGGTTCGGAGGGAAGCTTGCAAGATGATGGGGGGAGGGGGAACAAATCAGGAGGGGGAGTGGGGATAGAAGAGGGAACGGAAGCAGAAGAATCTGCAGAATCCCCCATACCCTCAGGGAGGGGGAGAGACAGGAGATACTCGGTTTGGTGGATGTGCACGGAGTCCTGTGACACATTGAAACCCACCCCTGCCCAGCAGAGGGTTCCGTTCTTAGGTTTGGTGATCTTTATCTGGTAACCTCCTTTGGCTGCAATCTTACATGCTAGCTGAACTGCAGACCGACCAATGGGCAGGATAGCAAAGTCGTTAACAAACGTGGGAAGGATACCAAGGAGGTAGGAAGTGGGGGCCTCAGGCTTACCCGTCCATTTCCACCACATTCCTCGAACAGAGGAAGGCACCCACCCTGCTGCTGCGAGCGTCTTGTTGCGAGAGCGGTCCCACAAATTTTCAGAGTCACGGAGCCCGTAAAGCGTGCGGTTGAGGAGCCACAGGAACTTCCCATGGTCTGGGTGATCTTTTGGGGGATGGACATAAAGGGAATCGGAACGGAGAGCCGTGAGATACGCTGTTTTCACATTGGCTACGACGATTTCATGGGAGTCAAAGTCAGAGTGAGCAAAGGCCATGGTAAGGGCAATGCGTATGGCAAACTGGGAAGCGGTAGCGCAGGACGTTGTGACTCCTTCACGGTGGTCGAAGAAAGGAGTGCCATCAGCACCGTTTTCTCTTTCTCGGTGTCAACAAAATGGGTGAGCACAGCAGAGCGGCGATGCTTGGCGTCTACTTCTGCGATTGGGACTCACTTGTATGCATCATTGTCGGCGAGTGACTGCAACTCTGCGGCATGGGACTTGGCTTGCCCGTCGAGCTGTTCTACTATGAGCCCCCGGCGAGGGAGAGGAATGTGAGTTGTGGTAGCTTGGACCACACTAGGCCCCACCTCAGTGTCCTCGTTCGACAAATATACAACAGACGCACCTGCAACTGGAATCGGATGGGGGGGAGGAGGGAAGATGGCAGCCGCGGCTGCTGAGGAGGCAAAGGAATTGAAAGACTACCGATTGGTGGGGAACACTGTTTCTGGGCTGGTAAGGAGAACACTTCGGTAAGTGTCATAGAGGTGGGAAGGGAGAGTCCCCTCGGCAGAGAGGAAAATATTTCGCTCAACAACCTCTTCTGGGACCAGAAAGCAAAGCTCGGGCCCACACCCAGAAGGTTTTTGCGCACCGTATAAAAGTTTGGGGCGGCCCTTGAGAGGGTACCATGCAGGCTGCATGCGTTGGCTTGCAAAAGGCTGCTTGCCGTTTGATCTCCATGCCTGAACCTCAACCTGTCCCTCACCTTCAGGGTCGATAGCACGGATGCTACCAAGGAAACAGCGGCCTGTGTTCTCATCCCACCAAAGAATGAGCTCATCTGTACTAAAATCAGTGATGTTAAACTTGGGAGATGACGGCTGGTCAGACGAACACTGTATGTCTGAAGACTGCTGCGGTTACTGCTACTGCACCTGGTAAGGAGACCCAACAGATGTGTCCAGGCGCTCGGAAGAGGAGTCCGACAGCAACGGAACGACATAGACAGGGTCTGGGTGGGGGCTATCATTGGAACGGATGCACCTGCGATGCGACAGGATGGGCCGTCCAGAAGGAAGACGCAATCGGAACACATGCTCACTTATGTGTTGCAGAACAGTCACAGAAGTGTAGAGGGGTGCAAGCTTGGCGCGGGGATGGTCAGAGTGATGGTAGAGGACGGACGAGCCAATAGAGAATGGGGACGTCTCGGTAGAGGGGCGATAGGAGGTTTGAAGGAGGTCACGCAGGGCATCGATAGGAGGACTGGGTGGCTGGGCACCCCAGCATCGCTCGAATGGGCTCTTGTGAGTAGACCCTTGAGGCTGACGATTATATTTAGCTGTGGCAAGGGAAGCAAACTCCTTCCAATACGAATCGTCAAGACCTCGATCTCTGAGAATGCCCCACAAAATCGTGAGCCACTCATGATGGGAACGCTCTGTTTTGCCGAGAGAGTGGTGGCTGCCTACAAGGGTCAAGGGGTTTGTGGCTTCCCGCTTAGCCAACCACTCAGTGTGACACACCAATCACCTTGAAATTCGGGCCCGTGATCGGTCATCACCTCAGGGGTGAGGTCACCCTCCAGACTGCGGGACCAACAATCATAGGCGGCACAAATTATGGCAGAATCTTTTGTTTCGACTACCTCTTGAGCGAGCCAGTCATCATGCTGGTCTTGGATGTGCAATGAATATCCCCCCTTCAACCCCATTACAAGGTCACAACATACTTGCTGCCCGGGGCGATCGACTTTCAAAGACCCCCGGGTGCCGTCTCCCCCATGCCTCGGCTTCACATGCGCAAACATACCCCCTTGGATGCATAGAAGCAGGACGCGTTGAACGGCATGGCAAGAAATGCTGCTGCGACCGGGAAGAAAGTCAGAAAGGGACGCACGGAGGGAATGCCAAGTGGCCTCGATGCCTGCGTGTTCTAACCATTCGTGATGTGCGCAGATGAGTTCATGAACAGTGGCTTTAATGGAGATGGGGGGAGGGTCCTGTAAGAAAGAAGATTTTGGCTGCTGAGAAGGAGGCTGATCGGAGGCTGGAGAACTGTCATAAGATGATGAAACGGGAGGAGAGACAGCAGATTCTCCCGAATGGGTTTTCACAACATGAGACTGGGTACGATTTCTTCGGTACTGCTTCTTCTGTTTGGCTGCCTTCAAACGAGCGGGGAGGTGCCCATTTGCGAGGACAACCAGAGAAAGAGACAACGAAGGGGATACAGGCGATGCAGGGTCCACTGCAACGGCCTCTGGAGACACAGAAGGGGAATTCAAAGCGGGTGAGGACTCGGGCGGGGAAGTTCCATCTATTTCCAGAGGCAGAAAAAATAGATCATTTGCTGTACAGAGAAAATTAATAACGGTGGAGGGGAGTTCCAAAGATCCAGTCCGATAGTCAAATTGCGCACCTAGTTTGATGAGACGCTGATTGCCGATGAGTAGGAGGGTGACTGCTTCTGTTTCTATGATGGACGGTTTCAACACAGTAGGCTGCCTATTTAGTTTGTAAGGAATAGTGGCATAGCGCCGCATCCTCACTTTTGTTCGACAAGCAGTAACAACGGAAAGAGGTGTCGGCAAATCAGTCTCAGTCCATTGCAACCCTGACTCTTCAGCATGCTTGTTCAGCCAGCCAAAGTGCACGTAGTACCACTTGCACCCAGATCAAGCAAATATGCAAAACCGTCAAAAAAGAAACCAGAAGAAACAGGAAGAGAAAAAGCTGACTATGATAAATACCCTATAGTGGCAGCTGCAAGGGAGGCCTCCAAATCTGCATCCGATGCCTCTGACTCATTCGTCTTACCAGTTAGGGCCCCTCCCTACTGATGAACACGCCCCTTCCCTGATCTTGTAGACTGTCTCCCCCTCTTTCCCTGCCCACCCCTATTCCCACCGGACCCGCCCCGGCCTCCGCTGTAGCCGTAGGCCCTCAAGAGGGCAAAGTGGTCACGGGCGAGGTCACAGTTACCAGTCTTGTATCCCCAGTGATCACAATCGCTGCAGTAGTGCTGTTTCAGGCACTCTTCGGGACGGTGAGTCTTATACTCACAGTGAGGGTGCTTTCGAGACAGCCCACTCACACGGGGCCGAGGGTGGCCAGTGAAAGAGTGACCCGTTAGCTACACGCCGTGCGTTTGTACGGGAACGGACGGATTGGCAGGGAGATAGGAAAAACAAGAGGGCTGGGCAAAGTGGCGGAATTTGGCTACTGCACTATCATCTCCATCGAAAGGCATATGGGGGGCGATGCTGCTCTCAACATTCGCACGCACGGTGCTGTCAGAAATGCCGTTGATGAGAACCAGGGAAGCGAGCTGCCCCTGACGGCAGGTGAGGGGGTCAAGGAGGGGAACGAGCTTCTTTTTCACCCTCCAAGTGCTGAGATCGGTTTTGTCCCCCGCACCGGACTACACAGGGACAATCTCTTCCTGTAACGAGAGACGGGAAATTTCTCGGCAGGCTGCCTTCACCGTCTCGATATACTTCTCAACGTTGGGGGAGTCTGAAGTGGACAAAGTAAAAAAAGAGCGGAAGTTTGTGAATATCCGCTTGTGTTCCGTTTCCTCCGACGACTGCAAGATAACATTCTTGCAGTGTTCGACATCATCAGACTCGGGGGGGGAGAGATCTGAGACAAGATCGTAGAACTCAGGGTATTTTTGCAAACCTTGGCAGAATGCTGCTGCACGGATGTCTAATGGCGCACTCACAGGCTGCAATTTGCAGTGGTCTTCAAATGCCTTGACAATCGCGACTCTACCCCCGTAAGTGTCCTTGAAGGGGAGCTTGCACTTCTATAGGGCGAATTTCCCCGTGTCAGTGGTCGGGGTGGGAGTCAGAGACAGAACAGAAGTGGACTGAGAAAGAAACAACTGCGCCAATTTGTTGACATTGGCGGTCAACAAGTCTAAGTCAGAGGGGCTGGGGCTTTGATTAGAAGGGCCTTTGGAGATAAAACGGCCATCGGCTCCTCGAGGTTGGTCTCTGTCTATCAGAGAGGGAAAGCTACACTCTGATACAGACCAACAGACCCTGAGGAGAAAGAGGAAAGAACTAACTGCTACCATGAAGTGAACTAGAATAGTCCAGTCAAGGACATTAGTCTAGTCACTTACACGGTTCTCTATACAGGAATAATAATACAAGATGTTTGTCTGGCTTCTACTCTCATCTATCGAGAGTTGTTCTATCGAATCACCCTGAGTGTTTCACTAAGCAACTTCACAACATGGATTGACGCATGCATTTTCTCCATAATGTCTCAAGCCCCGCCGTACCGATAGGCAACACAATAGCACGGGACCGGCCAAGTCGGGCCGACCAATGCACGCCCGCCTCCTCTTTATAAGTGGCTGATTACAGAACCAATTAACGCACGTACACATGGAAACACTGGAGCTTTCAGTGAGAAGAGAGACAAAATATCAAGATTGGAGCAGCACATGGACTTCGGCAAGCAACTTAATTGAACAAACACGCACAGAATTAGCATAGAATTCATAATAAAAGCCACAGGAATCCAAGATGTTCACACACTGAATAACATGCATTTCTTGTCTTGTTGCATTAGCAGTATGATGGAAAAAGCCAATTAAAAGGCGATTGGTCCTGAAACATATTCATTGTTTTCCATTTGGGTAGTACGGACCCACCACAGCGCTCTTCGTAGGAACTTTTCGGGGAGCGGCGCTGCATACAATCACACGCTAATTCTCGAAAGCCACAAAATTAAAGTTGCGCTGGTATTGAAAGAGGTGCTAGTGAGGCAATGGAATCGAAGTCGAAGTTTTTTAGAAGCTACGCTAGGACTGCAGTTTCGACACGAACTTGCAGACGGGACTCGATGATGTGTTCATGAATATGTTCAAATTGAAGAAAAACAGAAGGAAGAAGGCTGGAATCTATAATAGTACCTGGAGCTTGGAAAGCCCACAACCACCAGTCACCTACGTGCACTAGGTTCTGCAGACATTGCAAAATGCCCATGGTTTGGAGGCCACGCTCTAGTGCCGTACTAAGAGAAGGTTCAACTAAGCCTTCCAAGGCATCATCTAGTAAGCTGTCGTCTAACACATCTAGGAGACTTATCGAAGCCTCGATAATTTGAGAGCTAGCCGCAATAAATGAAACGAGGTGAAAAGGGATAGCTAGACTGCTGGTGGGGCAGTGATGGCCTAGGAAGTCAGCGATAAGCGCCCGAACTGGCGGGGGGGAGATTTGATACACTATAAAATTTATTCGCTCTGCTGATTATTTGGAGTCTTTTCACAGCCGAAATCATCAGATTCTCTGTGCAAAGACTATGTACAACAGACTCGTGCACCCCACAGCACTGGGCTTTCTCAATCAAAGCTATCGGTTTCCTTTGTCTTCAATTCCAAACCATTTCAAAGGAGCTGCTAACCGCAAAGACACACCAAGAAGCCTTGAGATGTCTTCGGTATTTGCTTCCTCCCAAGCATCAACTTGCTTCGGCCTCTTAGCCGTTCAACCGGGAAGCCAAACACCCTTGTTGACTCCAACTGGCCCATTCTTAGGCTTCTCGACCCCTTCTTTACACTGATAACCCCACTTTGTTTCTACCTTCTCCTCCTTAGCCACGACAACCAGGAAATCATATTTATGGAATTGCCCATGCTTGGGAACGATCAAAAAAGCGGTCGCATGAACTTTTGACTTGCAATCCTGAGCAACACGTGTCAGAAGTTCTTCGAGGTCGGAAACGTTGTCTGGCCCGGCGATCTTCAAGACGCCACCGAATTCATCGCCTTTTTTCAGCCGGGGTAACAGACTGGTCGGAAGATCAGGAAGCTGTTTCCACTCAAGCTGCAGTAGCTCGAGTGCTGTTGCGGCTCTTGTCAGGCCCTCCCAACTTTTTCTATCCTTCTCGTCGGCTGTGATCAGTCTCTCAAGCTCTACCACTATGTACAGAAGACTGTTCGACCACTTGCTTCTCTCAAACCTGCCACACTCCCACAACATTGCAGCAATATACCCGGGAGGAACTGTGTGTTACTGTCCGTCGAAATAAAAAAAACGCCACCAAGCCTGAATATTATTCGGGGGTCTCTCTCCAAACAGAATTGTCGTAACCAGGGATTGGACTGCCACGTCCCACGAAACTTCCACCTGGCTCGGATCTCCCTCCCTCCCTCCAAGGGGATCTCTTTCGAAGCGATCGCGAAGTTTCTGAAGTGTACCTTGGTCATGGAACACAAGGCCTGGCGACCGACCGTAGAAGACTACTGCCGCGGGTGTCGCCCCCTGCCAGAGCTGGCGGGCGTCCTCCATACTCTCAAGCAGAGGCAGCTTTTGCACCTCCCCTGTGCGACCAGTGGGAAGCCCCATATCCAGACCAGACGCCACTTCGGATTTCAGTGTGAAGACATGGCTCGTGAATGCAAAAAGCCGACCCTCACTGATCAGAAAATGCTCCTTCAAGGAAGCAAACAGCGTTACCTTGGCGGCCTTGCAGGCGTCCAGAGGTAGATGCCTGCTGCCTATCTCCAAGAGCACATTCAATTTGTCAATCAGAAGAACTGTACGCTTGTTCACTCCCCAGCTTCTTATCCATGTCTGCACATGGTCACAAAATCCAGTGTACTGTGATAGCTAGACAGTGAACGTTGGTCCTGTAGTCGCGCATTTGCAGACCCACGCAATCCGCTCCAGCAACATCTTCAGCAGACCATCCCCCTCCTTTCGTTCTATCAGCTCCTTGATTTCTTGCTTGCCCACAGCGGTGCCATCTTCATCATTGAAGGAAACAAATATGACCGGGATCTTGCGGGCGTGCAATCGCTTGGCCAGTTCCTTCAGGGCCCGAGTCTTGCCGCCATAAGAAAATCTAACAACAGCAATTGGTGCTGCCTTCTCCTTCGACTGAGTATCGTCTCGCTCCATCAGTTCTTCGGTCAGAGCTGTGGTCTTGTCGACCCAAGTCAGTGGTACGAATACCTTTGGATCCGCGGGCTTTAACTTAAGAGGTTCGACCTTATCGAGCTGCTTCAGACGGGGCATTTTTCTCGAGTCCTCAGCACTGCCAGAGCTGTCCCAACGGCGCTTCACTCCTGCAACAATTCTCGCATATATTGTTTTTTTCAAAAACAGACACACAAGAAGATAGCAACAACATTCCAATTCAACAAAAGGGTTTTCCGAAGATCTGGGCGGCAGGGTGGGACTGGAAAGAGTCTGTGCGGCAGCCTTCAAAGAAATGCGAGTCCCAGCCAGGCGATGCACAGACGCACGCCACATACTGAACCACAGATGCACAGGAATCCGACCATACAGCCACGTGAAACGACCTTCAGCTACGCACATCTGGAGGGCCAACAGCCAGCCATTCGATCACACATAGGTCTTAGCATGCACTTCAATGGAGACACCAAACGTACGGATGCTTCCTTCGGCAAAAAGGAAGAAGAAACTCCGAACCCACACGCAATCTCACGGCACGTCAAACATGGAACGTACGCTACATCAAGAAATTTTTATTCAGCCGCCCGCTCGCGCCTAGCTGACTTCCGTGATCATCCATGATGCACCGAAGTGGCCGGACTATAAGAACACAGTGAAAAATGCACATGTACCTGCCGAAAAGAAGTACACACCTGCAGGGAAGAAGTGCGTACCTGCCGAAAAGAAGTACAGACCTGCCAAGAAGAAGAGCGCACCTGCCAAGAAGAAGAGCGCACTTGCCAAGAAGAAGTATGAGCCTAGCTAGAGAGAGGGAGTGCGTTCTTAGCTGCCAAGCAGAGCTATATACTGGGACCGTAGATGACTACAGCCTCGAAGAGCTCGAACCAGCGAATCAAAAGAAGAAGAGGGGAAGAACCATACTTTATGCTGCTAGCAAGCAGACGACCTACCTGCGGCACTCATGCAGATGTTCAAACGGGCGCCAGACGGGGCCTGGGCCTGCACGTAGCGGAGGAGAGTGGGCGAAGATAGATACACTCACAGGCTGGGGGCTCAGACATACAGAAAGAAGGAGAAGGCACCAGTGAACAGCTGACTGACCTCTTTTTGAAGGGCTGCGAACGCTAGCTGCAAACGCTTTAGACCCCATGTTCGGCTGCCGGAAGGCTTTCTCGCGACTGTTCACGGAACCTGCTGAGAGATCCAGAGAGGAAGAGACAGTCAAGTAAGAGAAGCCAGGCGAAGAAGAGAATTGCATGCTGTCTTGAAGGAGAAGAGGCCCCGTTGAGGCTTGACAAAAAACATAGCCAGCAGAACCGGTAGGGGACCCAAAGAGAGCCGACTCACAGCTTTCGGCTGCAGAGAACCTAAGAAACCTTCCAACCGTGAGAGAGGATGCAGACAGAATAGACAGCATCGGCCTACAAAAGAGAGAGAGACGGACAGGAGGCAAAGAGACTTCCGAATGGGGGTGGCAGTCTTCAAACCGAAGTGTGACGGACCCAAGAAGGTAAAAGCACCTTGCAGGTAACCGACTGAACCAACGGAAAACCGACCTGCGGCAACGCCGGTGTCCACACCCTCCCCGAACGTCTCGTGTCCTCGCACAGCGTCGCGAAAGTGCTGCAGAGAGGAAAAGGAAGCACAGTGTACAACGTGACAGCGCACGACCCAGCGGAGACAAGAAGTGGAAGCCACCGACTCACCGCGTTCTGCAACTCTATCGCCAGGCTCGCGTCACAGCCATCACGTCCACCTAGAAGCTGCTCAAGACCTGCAAGCAGATGAAACGAGAGACGGAATGCAGTCAAAGAGCCAGAAAGAGTCTCGACACGCCGGCGGAAATGGAGCGCGTACGTGAAAGACGCAAAGGACACCCGCTGACCGACGTACCTGGTCCCAGGGCCTGTGCATGGCCTGCAGGCTGGACTCCTCTCCAGCACCCCCCGGCACCCCCGGAATGCCTTCAGCCGGGAGGACCGCCACCTTCAGGAGGGCTGTGAGGCATCGGTCCCCTGGGGTTCCTGAGGACTGCGGGCGTATGGAAGGGCACGGAGGCAGTTGGAAAGCATGAGCACGCAGAAACAGCGAGAAGAATGCAAACGGACAGAGAGGGGCGGGGTGAAAACGAGCAAACACCTGGAGAGAGGAAAAGGCGAAGAAGAGCGGGACCCTACACGAGAGATCTATGCGATTGGAAGCTGAAGAACCCCATTGTACTCTCTTTCGTTTTCCATCGCAGGTCTGCTCGGCGAGACTGCCAAAGCTAAAGAACCTTGGTGTACGGCACGTCCTTTTTTGCGTATCAATTCGGCCAGACTGCGAAAGCTAAAGAGCCTTGGTGTACTTTCGCGTATTCGATCGGTCATCCTGAAAAACTTAAACTGAAAAGCGAACCTGCCGACGTGTCATCTTCTTGTTAGAGAGAGACCCGCACTCCCTTGCACTCCGATTGTCCTTCCCAGAGGTGCGCCTGCAAGCTGCCTGCAACAACCGTGCACAGGGACGGAGCACAGATAGGAAGAAGAATCTCTGTAAGCTCTGATACCTCGCGAAAGCATCGAGAAAAGCGGGCCTCGGTCGGTAGAAACATCAGCGAATTAATCTAATGACAGACCTGTTAAGGTCCCGTCGGTGCGTTGTATCTCCGCTCTCGCCCTGGCGTACCCTAATCGCGCTCTACACCCCTCTCCCACTCCACACTCCTCTCCCGCTCTATATCGCTCTCCCGCTCTACACCCCTCTCCCGCTCTACAGTGCACTCCTGCTCTATACCCCTCTCCCGCTCTACACCCCAGTCGCGTTTCACACCTCGCTCCTGCTCCATACCTCGGTCCTGCTTTACACCCCACTTCTTCAGCTTTGCTCGATCCCATCGGGACTCTCGCACCTACACATAGAAAATAACAGGAGCTATCCCTCTCTGTGTGAGCTTATCAGACAGAGCAAAAGTCAGCTTCTGGTCCAACCTCGAAAACAAAAAAAACGGGGCTGCGAAACCTCTGGCGGCAGGGAGTAAAGGCATCTGAACAGCATGGCCATAATGCAGGAGGTCTGACGAGCAGGCATAAAAGGCTGGACGGGCATTGCCTGTGGACAGGTACGCGGGGGCCCGAAAACAGCAGCATGCTAGAGAAACGGATACGAGCCTCCGATATAGATGAGCAGAACAAAAAGCTGAGAGTGCTGACCCTCTTTTTCCTTCAGTTCAGAAATCTCGTCTTGCTTCCATTCTGAGAATGATATAGGTCCTGCGGGTAGAAAAATCGAAACAAGGGTTGCTGGTCTGAAAAGGGCGGGGAGTCAAGAGGAGTCAATGAGGGCAAAAGGGCAGGGAGTAGGGGTCTGGAAACGTTCTGAGAGGAATGCCCTCGAACGGGAGCCCGTCGGAGGGGTGGGAAGACCGATGAAGAGACACAAAAGACGAACAGTTCGAGCGACTAACACAGACAGAGTACCCATATGGTACATCAAGAAATTGGTGCTGACCCTCCCTTTCCTTCAGCTCCGATGCCTCACTTCGTCTCCACTCAGAACACGGAACGGACCCTGCGGGCAGAAAAGTCAGACAAGAGTGGATGGGTCTGAAAAGGGCGGGCAGTTAAGAAGCCAGTCCATGCGGGCAACAGGGCGGGGAGCGAGGATCTGGAAGGAACGCATTCGACCCCCAGGTCCGTCGGAGGGCGACAGAGAGACAAAAAGGACAGACGATCTGAGCGACCAACACAGGCAGGCAGAGATATGGTACATTATAAGATATTTTGAAGCTGCGGGGTGCTGACCTTCCCTTTCCAAAGGTGTTTAGTCACTTGTGATTAGAATATATTTAATTATCCCATAAAGTGATTGAATGTGATTGAATAAAGTGATTAATTAGCCAAAGTCCGATTCTTACTAGTCTTTAATACCTTTGGTCACTCTAATGGTGCGTGGTTTTTTTTTTTACGTTATAAAAACAACTGTTTTGGGAGTAGCCTAGAGGCTTATACACATCCAGCCCACCGCTCCTATAGTGGGCGCAGCCATCGGTACATGCATTCGGAGCTGAATAGCCGATTGTACATGTTGCATCAAAAATCGGGTCTTCATGCATGAGTTTCAAACACAAGATAAGATGTAAACTGAAAGTCACAGCAAGCCATAATACCTGTGTTTAAAAAAAAAATCAAAAATATAGCCCAGGGGGATTATATTCCTGAATATATTCTTGATTATATTACTTTTGAAGTGAGTAACTAGTGAATAAATATATTCTGTGATTAAACACCTTTGTGCATATATTCGGAGCCGAATAGCCGATTATACATGTTGCATCAAAAATCGGGTCTTCATGCATGAGTTTCAAATATAAGGTGTAGTGTGCATGTTCATGCAATAAGAACATGTATGAATTTTCAACCGCGTATTCATATGATGTGTTACTTACTAGTTTAATAAGTTTATAAATTGTAAGATTTTATAAAATTCTAATAACACTGTAACACAGTCTAGTATAATTTTTGGTTTCTAGTATAGTAACACTACTGCCTATTAACAGTGCCTAACAGCTAGATAGCCCCTGTTTATCTTTTTTAAAACCAATTTTTTATAATCACAAACTGTGCTTACAAAAAAAAAAATCAAAAATGTAGCCCGGGGGGCTCCGCCCCCCCAACCCCCCCTTAATTAATTTAGGAATATATTCCTGAATATATTCCTGATTATATTACTTTTGAAGTGAGTAACTAGTGAATAAATATAGTCTGTGATTAAACACCTTTGTCCCTTTCTTTCAGCTCCGACGCCTCGCCTTCATTCCACTCAGAGCCCGGTACGGACTCTGCAAGCCGCAAAGCCAGAAAAGATGACTGGACGGATCTGTTGTGCATGACGAGCATGCACGGTGGGTGGCCGGAGCATATCTGTTAGGGGACGTCTCCCAAAGATCCTTGCAGCAGAATGGCTGGGCCCGGTCTAGAAAGGGTGTGTGCGGCAGGGCGGAGGGGTCTGGAGAGGGTTTGCACGGCAGAGTGGGGGGATCTGCAAAGGGTCTGCGTGGCAGGGTGGAGGGATTTGGACCTTATAAAACTTTTAGTAAATATGACTAAATATTATAAAATATTACAAAAAATTCATATTTAAATTTACTCATATTTTACTTTTTTTTTATGAGTTTATATTTTTTTCTATATATTGTACACGGACAAACAAAAAATGCTACACAAGTTTACAAACACTCATAAGTTGAATAAACTGACTCCCATTCATTCAATCAATATATTTTACGAGAAAAAAAATGATGAAAAAAAACTAGTGAATAGTCATATTTTAGTCTTTTTTTTGTTTCTAGTGAATTTTGTCACTAATTTCCCTCATATTTAGTCATATTTTATCATATTTTAAAAACCATTTTTTTATGAAAGAATTATAAGTTTTAGGACGTTTCTGGGGCAATTTACGAAGACTGGAACTTTTAATTCATCTAGCACACCAACTTAGAGCGTGTAAAATAAAACATTGAGTAAATAATATTATTTTTATGAAATTCTATCTTATTTTGACCATGATAATGAGGAGGGGGATGACCTCTTCGCCCCCCCCAATGGCTGCCAGTGGGCCAACCTTTTTCGGAGTGGTACCTTCCGTCCCCGCTCTCATCCTGAACGTCTTCCATTTCGGCATCCTCTTCCTACACTCTCCCCCTCCTGTCTGTAGCAGCGGCTCCAGCAGCGGCCGCCCTAGCAGTGGCCTCTTCAGCGGCCCTTCATGCCTCTCCTTCCGCGTATCTGATTAATTCTGTTATTCAAAGAGGTCGTAAAGTGATGGAGGA
>JAHBMJ010002687.1:0-16791 GCA_018398765.1 Chromera velia | reverse complement strand
GGGACGTTTCGCTGACTAGCGCACTTCCTCCTTTTCTCACACACCCTGCCCTCCTTCCTGCATCCTGCGTAACCGCATCATCCGGCCTAGTACAGCCTTCGTCGCGCGGGCGGATGCTGGATGAGGGCGTAGCTCCCTGAGGCTCCCCCCGCTGCTGCACTTTGAAGGGTCTCTGACTCTCCCCTTTCTAGGCGGATGCCGGTGGGGCAACTGCATGGACCGCCTAAGCCCGCTCTCACGCTTCCCTTGCCCGTGCCCCCCTTTCAACCGTCTGTCTGTACTCACCACAGATCGCACTGTCATGCCGCTGCCCCAGCAACACCTGACAATGCCCTCTTTTCCTTCTCAGCCTGCATCTCTACGCTACTCCCCTCTTTACTGCTTTTTGGAGGATGCTCTGAACAGCTGGTCAATCATCTTGAAGCCCTCGCAGTCAGGCAGCCCTTAATTCGGGCAATCTGCCTATGCATGCTTCATACTCGCGGGGTCGGCTGCCTGCTTTCCCAGAACCTTGACCTCGTAGCGGTTCTTGGCCGCACAGATGCCACACACGGAGGGACCCCCCGAGCTGGCTGCTGCGGCTGCTCCCCCGTTCTTCCGCTGCTGCTGCTTACCTGCCGACGCCAGTTGGAGGTGCGCTTGGGTCACATACTGCGGGGCCGGCTGCCCCATGCGCAGTATCTTGGCCTCGACACTGCTCATGCGGTGCTCGATGTGTGCGGCTCTGTCCCTCAACTGTGACAGTCTCTTGAAGGCAAGAGCGAGGAGAAGGAAAATCAAATCAGTCGCGTGGGGGTGTGTGGGCGCTCCGACTCTCGTGGCGTCAAGCGCTTGTCCCCCCGCCTCCAACGCCGCCTGCTGGAGGTCGGGGAACTCGCTACATCCGTCCATATAGCGGACGAAGGTGGCCGCTGCCTCGGCAGTGCTCTGCGCCCTCACACACTCTTTCTCGTCTGTGTTTTCAGACAGCCCATCTCTCTCTCTTGTGATTTGGGCCGCCATCTCCTTCGTCACCCCTTTCACCGACACTAACTCCCACTTTCTCTGAACCTTGTGTTCTCCTTCGGTGTTCGGGCCTCTCGCGAGAGCCCCAGCCGTGGTCGTGTCTGTGGGGAGGATGCAGGTCCCGTCCTGCTCTACTTTGGGTGCGGGGGCATACAGATTCACTTTCCATCCCCCCGTCTTTTTCACTCTCCTTTCATGCCTCTTCCTCCGCTCACCTGCCGTAATCTGGGAGATGATCATGTCCTCGTCCTTATCACCCTCCCCATCGTCGTCAGACTCGCCATGCGCGGCGGGGCCTCTGAGGCGCTTGGCACCACTTCCGCCCGCGGCGGCTCCCCTCGTGATTACGACCTCGTCTTCCGAATCCTCTGCGGCCTTTTCGGCCATGAAGGATTCGATCTTGGCCTCCAGGTCTGCTCGCTTCCGCTTCTGCTCAGCTCTGCGGAGGCGCTCTCTCTCCGCCTTCTCTCTCTTCTTGTCCTCCTCCTTCTTCGCACCCCACGTCTCCTTGAGCCTCTTTCTCTCCTCTTCGCCGAGGAGGTCTTGAGCTGCATACGGGCGCAAACACAGGGGGGGCTGTTATCTAATGCTTAGTCATGCATTGGTTGTTGTACCATGTCTGGCAGATATGCGGTGAACGCTCGTTCCCCTTTTACACGCTTTGTACTCATTTGTACTCATTGTGACTCCCTTGCGGCGAGCCTTCTGTACTCCTTCGCTCGGGCAGTGTCTCGCTCACTTCGTCTCTCTGCCTGCTTTGTTGATCCTGCACTGACCTGCTTCGCTCGCAAGCAGCTCTGCTGCCGCCTTCAGTGCAGCACGCCTTTCCGTGTTAGTTTCTCCCCCTGTGGACTGCTCTCTCGCGTCCTGCGGGGGTCCCTCTGGAAGCTCTCCATTGGCTGCTGCCGCTGCCCCCGCGTCACGCTGGCCGTTCTCTCTTCCTTCGTCCATCCCGCCCTTTGCCGTCTTCCTCTTAAGGACTAAGCGCTGCTTAGGGAGACCTGAACGCATTCAGCAGGTACGGTGACACAATGAGGGGACTGGGTCTGGGTTCTCGCCGCAAGCTGCGCGAACGGTTACGCAGTTCACCCCTGCATGCCACCCTGTGCGCTGACCTTGCAATGATCGATCGATCCGTCACGCCACGTGCGCACGCAGTGTATTCTGTCCGGCGGGCCCTGCAACTTCCGTCAGTTCGGTCCCTCAAACGCGAAATCCTCGGTCGTTCTTTCATTTTTACCCCTCCACCAATTCCGGTTTTTCGTAGGTAAAAAAAAACATGCACCAATTCACTTTTCAACACTCTTTTAGGCCGTCTCGCTTGCCGTCTCTCGCTTTTACAGCTTGCTCTCTTCTTGTTAGCCTATTTCTTTGCTGTCTCTCCTTGCTATTCCTGTCTCCTTTTTGTCATTATTCGGCTCTTGCCGATTCTCCGTCCGCGACGATTCTCTGCGTGACGCAATCGGCGTTCAGTCGCGCTCACGCCTCAGGGCCCGACCCCGGCCTGCGTACGTGCGCACGTGTAGTTCGTTCCAGCTGAACCTGCGTTCCCGCTCCGTTGTCTGGTTTGGTCTGGCTCCGCGTGAACTCCTATAGTACTGAGAGGTGCGTCCATGATCATGGTACACGCATGCAACAGGTTCCCCTTTCCATATATTAATATATGGTGCATGATAAAACCCTCAATCACGGTTGTTGGCTGCGCAAAGGCGTAGCCGCGGTATCTGTAAATGCCGTAGAGGGCCGGAGACGGCTGGACAGGCTTTAAGACGGTTGAGAAGAAGAAATAAGATTGAAAAGCTCTGCTATTAGATATGTTTGCTAATAAGAAAATTAATGATGTACAAGGACTTCGCTAACATATGGTATTAACGTGAATAAACGTGAAAAAGAGAATGAAATTGTAACCGTAGTAATACATTACTGATAAATCTTTAACAACTGATTTTTGCTTATTAAAAAAAAAATTACAGTGCTTCCCACTTAAATCTACTTACATTTTTATTTTTTATTTACGGAGTCAATATATAAGTCTTTTACATACAGACACACATGCTGTAATGTTTCTTTCATTTACTTTCATTTATATTTTGGCCATTCTAGTAGTAGCATAGTAGCATGTGTAGTAGCCAAACATTATATATGCCTTCTATTATCAACTTGCTCTTTTAAATCATCTGACTGTGACTGAGACTGTGAGCTAGTCTATAAAATATTTGAACACAACGTTATATAGGTCCTAAACTATACGCTTGCTACGCTTGCTGTATTAGTTGCTGTAGTTGATTGTGCTCACTTACTCACTCACCAACACACTTAGTCACTGACTCACTGAGTCATTCTTGCTTTCCTCACTAATTCACTCACTCACTGTCTCACTTGCTCACTCACTTACTCCCTCATTTTCCCTGTTTCTCTTTGATCACTCACTCACATGCCCAAAGTTAACGGCTTCTATTAATACTCTTACATCTACACACCCGAACGGCTTTTGTTCACACACTCGCTCTCTCTGTCTCTCTTCGTTTATTTCTATTTACCCACAGGCCCTAGCGGCTTAAAATTCTGTTTACATACTGAGTTTCATTCTCTCTTAGTGACAGGCTGTCTCTATTCATTCAGATACCTACACGCCCATGCAAATATCTTCTGCTGACATGCTTGTGCGAGTCCTTGTCCCTCTTCATTCACCCACACGCCCAACCGGCTCCTATTCACCTAGCCTGACAGTGTTCACACTGGTTTACACACTCGCTTAAAGTTTCTCTGTCTGTGTTCATGTACCCACACCGTTGTGACGCCCCAAACGGCTTCTGTTTACACACTTGCTCTCCATGTCTCTCTTCATTATTCTTCATTGATTTACTGCATAAGGCCCAAGCGGCTTCTGTTCACACACTCGCTCTCCTTATATCTCCCTAGGTATCTCCTTATCTCTCTTCATTCACGCACACGCCCAAACGGTTTCTGTTCGCACACTCACTCTCCCTGTCTCTCTTAATTCATCAGCAGGCCCAAGTGGCTTCTGTTCACGCACTTGATATCTCTTCATTCATCAACAGGCCTAGCTATAGGCCCGAACGGCTTTTGTTCAATAACACACCATTGATCCCTCTTTATTCATTCATGGGCCTAAACGGCTCCTGTTCCTAGCTTCTGTTCACATACTCGTTCTCCTTGTCTCTCTTTCTTCACCCATACGCCTAACCGGCTTCTGTTCACACACTCGCTCTCCTTGTATCTTCTGGTCTCCCTTCATTCACCCACACGCCCAAGCAGCTTCTGTTTACACACTCGCTCTCCTTGTATCTCCTTGTCTCCCTTCATTCACCCACATGCCCAAGCGGCTTCTATTCACACACTCGCTCTCCTTGTATCTCCTTGTCTCCTTTCATTCACCTACACGTCCAAACGGCTTCTATTCACACACTCGTTCTCCCTATCTCTCTTCACTCATCCATAGGCCCAAGCGGCTTCTGTATGTTTCTGTTCACACACTTGATCTCTCTTCATTCATCTACAGGCCTAACCAGCGGTCTAAGCGGCTTTTCTTCAATAACACACAATTGATCTCTCTTCATTCATCCGCGGGCCCAAGCGGCTTCTGTTCACACACTCATACATACTCATAAACAGGCTCGCTCTCTCCGTCTCTCTTTATTCATCCACCTGCAGGCCTAAGCGGATTCTGTTACTACATACACTTCCTTTCCATGCCCCTCTTTCTCCATGCACCCGCACGTTCAAACATTCACTCACACGCCCAAACGGCTTCTGTTCACACACTTGCTTACCTAGCTTTATCCACAGGCCCAAAAGGCTTCTGTTCACATCTCTCCCTCTTGAACTCACCAAGTGCTGGACCCATACGCGGTGAGCCTCTCCATAACATTTCAAAGCGAATACTATAGCATCCACAGTGATACACACTATATATAGACAGCATTTTGCATCCCAAATCCTCAAGTGGAGGTAGAAGGAAGTTGAGAAACCAGGTGCTGAAGAACGATAAGAAGGGCTAAGTAGAGAGAAAGAAGACGGGCAAAAAGAGGTTCTTGCAGATCAAATTAACTGTTTTTCCTCTTTGTCAAGCGCACTCAGTTGTGGTGTGGTTTACTCATCACTCTGTAAGGCGGCATGTCTTAACTTGCCACTGAGCTTGGTAGCATAGTCAAACAACGGAGCAATTCAGAACAGCTTCACTTAGACGGTGTGCTTTATCGCCTTCCTTGAAAACTACACAGATGATCGAATCTACGTACAATTCCCCTCCATGTGTGTTTTTACATATGTACCGATACATCAAGGTTAGACAAAAGGTGCATGTTCGCCATGCACACGCTGTACAATTGCCGGAAAGCGCGGGTCCCGAAAGGCAAATGTAACCCGATTTATTGGTAATTCGACTTTTTTTTTCCATAGGTGCGGCTAAGGGCCTTAACAGATACCATGGCCGGGGGCCACGGCAATGTCAGATGTTCGACGATCTGGCAGTGTGGCACAGCAAGTTTTGCGCAGATCGACGTTCTGGCAGCGTTCCTCCAGTGAGTCATGAGTCAGATCCCAAAGAATGTAATAAAATCGGTGTGGATGACCGAAATCCGTTCCAGATTCATTTGGACCTTTCCACTTTCTCCGTCCACGGACGTGTTGTTTTCGGATACACACGTCTCTTGTTGATTTTAGACGTTCAATTTCTTCCTTCGCTCTTCTCAGCAGGTATGGCGACAGCTGAAGGAGAGGCGCAGTCCCTCTTGTCAGATGGGGACGGTGAGGGGAAGAGGATGAAGGCCGTCGTTGTGACACAATTCGGGGAAGTAGACCGCGTCCTCGAAGAGGTCTCCGACCACCCTCAGCCTTCCCTCTCAGGCAAAAAAGGGGAAATCCTCGTGAGGGTGCTCACATGTTCCCTCAGTCCGGGAGACCTGCGCCGTCTCTCTGGAGCCACAGAGGTGATCATGGGAAAGCCCAACTTTCCCTACGTTCCCTGTGGAGACATCTGCGGCATCGTAGAGGCAGTTGCAGAGGGCTCTGCATTCAAGGAGGGAGACTGTGTGGTGTCTACCTGGGATGCATTTGGAATGGGGGGCACGGGGGAATTGGCGATTGTGGATGAGAAATACACAGCGAGAAAACCGGAAAATCTCGACATTGTTGAAGCGGTAGCGCTAGCAAACAGTGCTTCGTACGCTCTTGCCGGGTTCGAGTTGGGGTGCGTGAAGAAGGGAGCGAAGGTCTTGGTGTTGGGAGCCAGTGGGGGTGTGGGCAGCTCGATAGTGCAGCTGGCAAAAGATGCAGGGGCTGCATTCGTAGCTGCAACATCTTCAGATACCCAAATTGTGTCTGGTTTGGGTGCCGATCTGGTCGTGAATCACAGAGAGGAGAACTGGTGGGAGAATCAGCAGATGAAGAGCGCAGGGCCGTTCGATGCCGTGTTTGACTGTGCAGAGGGCGCAGTGGGGTGGCAGAGAGCGAAGAAAATGATGAAATCTGGGTGTAAGGGAGGGAAGTTTGTGGCGTTTGTTTTGAATGAATGGGACATTCAGATCAAATCTGCTTTAGGGCTTTTTACCATTCTCGGACCGCCCCTTGGTCGGCACATTGGTTCGTCCCTCTGTTCCTGTTGCTCCCCCAAATACCATTTGGTAATTGGACCCGATGTCAACGGTGAGTCGATGAGTCGTGTGTTTGAGCTCGTGAAAGAAGGACGTCTGCGTCCTGTTGTTTGTCCCGAAAGTCCGTTTGACTTCACGAAAGAGGGGGTGACTGCTGCCTTCCGCTTGCTCGAAAGCAGACGGGCCCATGGAAAAATCGTGATCAAAATTGCAGAAGAAGAGTACTAATGAAATGAAGAATCGTTCTAAGAAGAACACTGTCAAGCAGCCTGCCTCAAGTTTTAGAACACTGGTGTTTGGCTGCGGGCAGGAGCCAAGAAGATTAATTGAAGACGATTTCACGCTTTTCTTTGTTTCTTTCCCTTCTTTTTTTTCTCTTTTTTTTTTTTTCAGTCTGTCTGTCTGTCTGTCTATTGTATTCATGAAGAAAAGAAGGGAGAAGAAGAAACATATAGTCTGTCTGTCTGTCTGTCTGTTCATATAGTCTGTCTGTCTGTCATTTTCTGTCTGTCTGTCTGTCTGTCTGTCTGTCAGAAGAAGAAGAAGAAGAAGAAGGAAGAAGGAAGAAGGAAGAAGGAAGAAGAAAGAAAAAGAAAAAAAAGAAGAAAAAGAAAAAGAAGAAGAAGAAGAAGAAGAAGAAGAAAGAAGAAGAAGAAGAAGAAGAAGAAGAAGAAGAAGAAGAAGAAAGAAGAAGAAGAAGAAAGAAGAAGAAGAAGAAGAAAGAAGAAGAAGAAGAAAGAAGAAGAAGAAGAAAGAAGAAGAAGAAGAAGAAAGAAGAAGAAGAAGAAAGAAGAAGAAGAAGAAAGAAGAAGAAGAAGAAAGAAGAAGAAGAAAGAAGAAGAAGAAGAAAGAAGAAGAAGAAAGAAGAAGAAGAAAGAAGAAGAAGCAAGAAGAAGAAGCAAGAAGAAGAAGCAAGAAGAAGAAGAAAGAAGAAGAAGAAAGAAGAAGAAGAAAGAAGAAGAAGAAGAAGAAGAAAAAGAAAAAGAAACATACAGTCTGTCTTTTTGTCTATTGTGTTCATGAAGAAAAAGAGGGAGAAGAAGAAGAAATATATAGTCTGTCTGTCTGTCTGTCTGTCTGTCTGTGGGAGAAGAAGAAGAAACATATAGTCTGTGGGAGAAGAAGAAACATATAGTCTGTCTGTCTGTCTGTCTGTCTGTCTGTCTGTTGTGTTCATGAAGAAAAGGAGGGAGAAGAAGAAGAAACATATAGTCTGTCTGTCTGCCTCTCTGTCTGTCTGTCTGTCTGATGAAGAAAAGGAGGGAGAAGAAGAAGAAACATATAGTCTGTCTGTCTGCCTCTCTGTTTGACAGTGTTTGTCTGTCTGTCTGTCTGTCTGTCTGTCTGTCTGATGAAGAAAAGGAGGGAGAAGAAGAAGAAACATATAGTCTGTCTGTCTGAAAAAGAAACATATAGTCTGTCGGCCTGCCTGTTGTGTTGGATCGAGGTCCAAAAAGTTTTTTGCGGGTATGTTAATTGATATAAAAAAACCTTATGTAATTCTTAGTGAAATTCATAGGAAGATCTTCAAGAAAGTCTCAGTAAGCGCTTCTAGCCTAGTTTCTAGCTAGCTAATATAAAAAATGATGAAAAACACGTTTCTAACATTTATATAGGATGAGATAGGATAGGATTACATATCATCTAAAGCTTTTAATATAGATTGGTCACTAATCATATGATAATTAATTACCATTTTTTTTTTTTTTGATGATAAAAGAAAGAGCTAGCGCTGTAGACACAATCGTCATGAAGCTTCACGCTACGCAAAACTTCTTGCAGTGCCCCTGAGTCGTCTTTGTCTTGCTATGGCTAGTGCTATGATGTTTTACAACAGCACAAATGGATGGAAAACGATTTAGATGAGTCACAAACATGCTTTGATATGGATGTATTTGTATTTTTGTGAGACTTGACGCACGTATTAACGTATATTGGCACGTGCATTGCGCCCTTTTGATTCAGATAAACTTTAAAAGCGTAAGGGGGGAAAAAGTTATTCACAAAATATTCTATCACCCCCCTATTGAACCTGCTGTACGAATCTTTAGAAAAAATGTTCCACTTTTATAGCGGAAAGTCTAGGAAAGTCGCGCACTTGAATAAAGGAGCCGAAGTTAAATCCGAAGTTTTTTACTGCAGATCCACTGTACCAGACTTATACTTCCGCGCGCAAGGCGCGCGATCTGCATGACTTGTTTACATTTTTTTTTTGACAAAAACATATATTTTTAACACTTTGATCGGACTCAGAACGACACAGACGCTCAGCTAGAAGCAGCTCTCTCGAGAATTCTAGCGTTCGATCAACATGTGCTGACTCGGTCGATCGAACAGTAGTGGATTTCGATTCAACGCCTGTGTCCTGTCAAAGATGAGAGGTCAGTTTACAGGCGCTCCATGCAAAGTGACAACGTCCCCCTCCTTCCCTCTGCCTTAATTACCCAGTATCCCTGCGAACAAGACAGAAAACTATGGACCATTTGCGTATAACCTTCTTTTCTAGTTTCTGTGTATGTGTTTTATCGCTTCACGTCGTATTTCCACATTCCGTTTGCGCTCCAGTTGTTCGCTGCCAGTACAGACTGCTCGTGCAGCGTGTAATGTCGATTGTTGCCCCGTTTCGACCTTCTTTCCTTTCATACACACGACAACGGCGTCAAATTCCTGCCTCTCTTTTGCCTGCTCCTTAATATCCTTGTTGCAGGCAATCAGTCCAAGGGTCGGAACGAGACGGTGAGTAGTCTGAGCACGAACTCCATGTGTTTCCAGCTCTCTCCGTGTGCATGTTTCTGTCTGTCTGTCTGCTGGCAGAGCCCTCCATCACCCTGTGAAGTGACGACCGTTTTTGGTGCCATCGTTTCTTTCCTCTTATAGTCGAGCCGTAGTCTCGCCCGTTCTTTTGGAACTCTTGACTCCGTTCTTGTGGAAAGCTCTTGAGAAAAATGTGCTCCCGCCAGGCCAATTTTCGTAGCTGGGTTGGGGGAAGTGCTTCTATGCGCTTGCGTATGACCCTTAGCAATGCTTTCGTGATCTCATGCACACCGTGAGTGAGTCACACAATGTTTGGAGGATCGCAACTACACGGAATGCACACGAACGAATACACTTGCCTTCTTTCTTGTGGCCTCAGACAAACGTGAGAAAGCGGTACCTTTGGTAACGACAGAAATGATCGAGTAGAGTAAGAAGGTCAGTTGTTCTGGGGGAGGGGGAGAGGGGGCAATTCACTTCACAAGCATACTGCCACATGATCCTTTTCCACTTCCTTCCTTTAATTCCTGTCCGGACCTATACTGCATATGGAGAGGCGCCTGTCTTCTGTCTCTTTGTCGTAATGGTACACGAGTCTCTTCTCTTTTGTGAGGCTGTGCGGTGGTCACCTCGCACAAACAAGTGAAGAGTGGCTGTTGCACTCTGCAGGTCTTTTTAGTTCTTCACTTACATGATGCGGGTCCGATCCTGATCGATCTTTGTCCTGTTATTCCACCACCGGCCTTTTCCCAGGGAAAGGCCAAGATGCACGCCAAAAGCGAAATCCCGTGCGTTCGTCGGGGCAAATTTAAACATTCCCTCTTTGCATCTACTTGTACTTGTGCACGCGCGTTTGCAGAATCCTGTCCTAAGGCCCATGTACAACATCCTTAGCGACTTGGTATGTCGGTCTCGAGTTTGGTAGGCAAACTCGAATGGAGGTTGCTCTTTTGGCTTTGCTGCCTGCATGAAGCTGTGTATGTATATGTGCATGGGGAATGGACATCAAGCCCAGAGGTCGATCTTCTGCCGTCGTTTGCCCAATTCATGCATACTGCAAGCCCCTTGTGCCCGTCTGCAGTGGTGTCTGTTCATCTGTCAGCGTGTTTGTTTCATGTCTGCTTGCCTGTCTGTCTGTCTGTCTGTCTGTCTGTCGGTCTGTCTGTCTGTCTGTCTATCTGTCTGAAAAGCAGGAGAGAATGAAGAAAGAGAAAAAGGAAAAGAAAAGACGATATAGTCTCTCTGAAAAAGAAGAAAAAAAGAGGACCACATAGTCCGTCTGTTTGTCCGTGTGTACTGGTTTTATATGTGAAGAATAGAAGAACTTGTAATCTGTTGGTCGGTCTGTACATCTGCACATACGTCTGCTTGTTCATCTATGTCGAACGTCTGAAGCCGAAGAGTGCATGTTCTTTATCGGTCCGAATTCTTCCTTTGCATCCGTTCCGTTGGATGGCATCAATCCTCTTGCTGAAAAGCTTTCGCTTATTTGAGCTTCCTGCTGACTAGCTCTCTTTCTCCCTCCCTTACTATATGTGCCTGCATGCATGTGTGTTTCTTTGGGTGTGCAGTTGCGGACAAAAACAGAGGACGGAGCCGGAAGGCGGTCGGTTTTTGTTTTCAAAAGAATCTTTGGCACTTTGTTTCTGTCCACACCTGTCCTGCACGGTTTGCCTACCGCTTGCTTGACCCTACGCCCGTCTTCTTCTTCTCCTGGGTACAATCCTGTCCCTCTACAGGTAATCAACATCTGTCTTTTACTCTCTCTCTCTCTCTCTCTCTCTCTCTCTTTCTCTCTCTCTCTCTCTCTCTCTCTCTCTCTTGACTTGCAGGCAGACGAACGGGTGGCGGATTCCGAAGCAGAGAAGCGTGAAGAGAGAGATCGCCAGGAGGTCAGAAAGGCAGTCAAAGTAGAGAGGAACAAAGTTTGCCGAATTCTCTCCCCACTCTCGGCGCATGCGCGTGTAGTTGTGTTTCGTGGTGTTGTCCAATCAAATTCATCGTGAAGGGTTTTCTCTGCATTTTCCAAATCGAAAAGTACTCCTCAATGTCACTCTTTTACATTGTGTGTTTTCGGCTTTCCTCTTCTTTTTGCAGTTGCTGGAAGTACAGAAAGAAGTCGAGCGGTTGAAGGAGAGAGAAAAAAAGACAACGGCTTCTCTTGCTGCTTCACAGAAGGAGAAGGAGAACAAGAACTCATCCCTCTCCATCGAGAAGTTCGGCATTCCCCCCGAGGAAGAGGTGGAGGAGGGGGAACTCCTCTCCGAAGACGAAGATGCACCTCTCCGGCCTCTCAAGAAGCAGAAGCAGAAACCGAAGAGGACCTACCGGCCCCGCCAGTCCAAGCCCAACATGAACATCACCCTCCCTTACCCCACTGGACTCCCCAACTCGGTCGTTGACCCCCTCGGATTCTCCGTTTCCCTGCGGGCCGGCCCGACTACCGCTGCTTCGCCCCCAAGGAGCCCGAGATGCACATCAAGAGAACAGAGAAGTGAGGGAAGGAAAGGGGAGAGGGGAGAGAGAAGAGGGAAGGAGAAGGAAGGAAAAAGAGAAGAAAACGGAAATAAAAGCGCCTGAATAAAGGCGCAGAGACCTAAAGGAGCCGGCCGTGTGCGCATGCAGAGATTTCTTTTATCTTAAACGAAGAAAAGAAAATTTTGTTCATGCGGCGGGAAATTTTGAGTGATTTTAATCAAGTTTTCAAGAAAAAAAACTCGCGCTAACTAAAAATCGAAAAAAAAAAGAAAGAAAGAAAAGAAAGCGTGACAGGTACATGAACGGGATTGACTGAGCGACGGGCATGTGCACACCCATGCCTGCATGGACGCAAAAGCCGTTGACTTGCATGTACTTGAGCCTAGACTTGAGCTGAATTGCAGCTTTGTGCATGCTTCTGTCGGTTTGGGCCTTTCAAGTGACTAGCCAAGTGATCGACTTCCTCTGATTGAGTCTGAACATCCAGGAATGATCGAACCTGCATGTCTTTAAATGTCCTTAACATGAAATATTATGGAAGAAAAATCAGTTCATTTAGCCTTAGATTTAGCCAAAATAGCGACTTGTAGGGGCCAAAGTTGTTTTTACTCATTCACTGTATAGGTCAAATTTATTTGGGCGTGGAACCCCAAACTTGAAAGGGGGCACATGTTATGTCTTACTCGAACCCCAAACTAAAATAAAAAAAGAAATAAAAGGAAAAATACCAAAACAAAAAGAAATGATGAAGATAAACAAATAAAGTAGCATTGTGTAGCATCATTGAAAACAAAGAAATAGAAAAACCTAGAAAAATCATGCAAAAGAACATTCAGGATAGAAAATATCTCTTTAAAGAAACTATATACCAGTGTAGTTGGTAGAGCAATTGCCTATAGCATGCTGAAGGTCTACGATTCGAGACCAAGCATCCTGCCTTTTTTAATAAAAGACCTTAGAGTGAAAGACTGATGAAAGACTTGAATGGTGGCCTGTCACATAGACTGAAAGACAAGCGAAAGACTTAAAAATATCCAAGTCTTCCAGAAGCATCAGAAAAATCCATCTGACTTCAGATCAACCCCGGTAGTGACCAGATTTGATTTAATTTGATTTGATTTAAAGTAGGGCTTAATCTCAAATCGAATCTTAAGCCTGAGAAACTTTAGCATGATAGGGCTTATCAAATCCTATCAAATCTACTTCAAATCTCACCCTTTAACCTCAAATCTTCGAGGTCAATCCGTCATCCAGTCTCTCAAATGAGTCTTCGCACTTTTTTGTGCGCAAAAAAAAAAAAAAAAAAAGATCATAAAAAGTTTTTTTCATCGATTTTACATGAATGTGAACGCCCAAAAGCTTTTCTAAATGTCTGTTCAGTGAAAAAGAGGTTATCCAGTCTATTTTCCAGACATTCAACTTTTGATTGAGGGTTTGAAGTGGTTCTCCATTGTCTTGTGGCAGTTTTTACGCTTCTTTCTTTGCCTTAGGCCCTTCTTGGGTCCCCCTTTATCAAACCGATCAACGATGTCAAACATTCCCACAGGTCATAACAAAAGAAGGCCACATTAGTAGATCAACAAGATGTTTCTATGCGCGTCCACAGATGTGGTATGCCTTGAGGCGAATCGATCTGATTGGCATGCATGCAGACTTCCTCATCCCCGCCCCCATGAATATGTGTTCTAGGTTATCTTCAAAGCCTTGTTAGTGGCTTGGGATCTGGCGTCGCTAGATCTAGGATTTAACCCTCAATCATCATCATCACCATACTGCCGGCTATGCGAAGAAAGTGTGGTCTGCAAAAAGAGGGAGTAATGTAATTGTAAGCTCTTAACTTATGTAAGGCTTAGCTCTTAGCTTTAACAATGGCTCATTATAATTTAGAGAGTCTTAATTTAGCTTTTAGTCTAGTTTTTAATGATTTTCTTGTCTCTAGGGCTTTCTAGGATTTGCTAGCGGTGTCGACCTAGGAATGGTTTCAATATATATTTTTATATTATATCATGGGCTGAGTGATATAAATATATAATATAATAATATCATTATTTATAGTAGAATCATCATTGTGCAAACTCACTAGTATCTTCATCTAGGATAATCACAGTTAGATTCTGACTAGGAATCATTATCATGATAATATTGTCTAGTTCTTTCAGTAGTCTTCTTTATTTTGAATCTCTTGAATAACTCTTCTATACAAGGCATTTATAATTGTATGCAGCGCAGCGATTACTATAAGTTTGAAGCACACGGCCGGTAGGGAGAAAGCCACCTAAGTATATAGGTTCATGTAACGATGCGTATATTAATATTATAGATTAATTCTCTATAGTATGAAAGCATATGAAGTTAATTTAATTATTATATTATATATTTATATTATATCTTCAAACTTGAGAAAATATAATATATATTGAAACCACACCTAGGGTGTCGACTGTGTTATGTCGTCTTCAATGCTGTCAAGAGTGACGTCTAGACTTTAACCTCAAATCTACTTAAATTCAAATCTGGTCAGATTTGAGCTTAAAGCTCAAATCAAATCAAATCCTATCAAATCAAATCTGGTCACTAAACCCTGGACCCTCGATCAAGACCCTAAAAATCAAGAACCTTCCCATCGTAAGTTCTTAAACCTGCAAAAACACTGAAATAAACCCTCAATCCTATTATCTGCGCAGCTACATACAACTCTAGGACAACTGATTATACCTTAATAATTATACAATTCTGTTATTACTCAGAACGAATCGTATTGGAGTAGTATAGAACACTACGAACATCTACGACCCAATTATGTAACTAGTTATATAAATAACATGGCTACGATATTGACTATAAATCAATATCTAAGTATTGATTATGCTAGAGATTATGTGTTATATAGTATTATGATCAGTATAAATTAGCAACCAATTCCATATGTACGTTGAGTATAATTTTTAAAAGAATGTATAAATACTACTGGAGTGGACCACGGGGGAACCCGGAATACAAATCTTATCCTATCCAGGGTTGCTTTTTTATCCGGTAATGACCCCTCTCTACCAGTAATTACCGGATTACCAGTAATTGACTCCAATTACTAAGCTTTGCCAGGGAAAAAATAAGAAAAAAAATAAGCCTTAAAAAAAAAAAATTGCCTGCGGTGGAACCCGGCGCAACCCCCAATCTACAGTTTTCAACACTTGTTTTAACGTTTTTAATACTTAAGAATCAAGTTAGAATTTAAACAAAAATTTAAAATATCTGTTTGCCTGATTGTTTGACTCTGTGTCTATCTGTCAGTGTCTGACTGCCTTTCGAATCTTGGTATCTCTACCTGCCTTATCTTAGTTTCAGCTTCGCTGACATCTGTGTCTGCCTCATTGTCTTCCAAATCTCGGCATGTATATCTGCCTTGCACTTACTTTTGTCTCTGCCATTCTGTGCATTTAATTTAATTAATTTTATGTCTGTCGAGGCTAGTCAAGGCATGCTAGCTGTTCTTTTTAAGACTCATACACGCTTCTGTTTGATCGACTGCCATCTTGATACATCTTGTGTACTATTAATTCTGGTTGGACCCGGATAACTTATATATCTAGGTTACGCACACACAGCTAGTAACACAGTGCCCATCTGGATCTATCTGGTTTGCCAAACTTGCCGTTAGCTAGTCTTACTAGCGTAAAAAGCTTAGATTGACTATAGTGACTATTGGTACCGGCGACTCGATCTACCAGTAGCCGGCAACTCTACCGGTAATTACCGGTTGACCGGTAATCAGTTTGCTTTACTACCGGAAAAATCGGCAACCCTGATCCTATCCTAGGTGGAGGACAACATAAATAAAATGAATATTATACAACAAGATTTTTCTTTCAAAATTTTATTTGAATAAAAATTTTATTTATTCGATTTTTCTTCTTGACTTAGCCGGAGCTGCCGGACTTAGAATAAACTAAGTAGCTCAGTAATGGGCAGAGATCATGATCAGAAGAAGTGTCAGTCCTCAGTCAATCACACAGAACAGATGAATCAAATGAATCCTGTGAAAAACTTAATCGCATGGAAAATAAATCGCTCGAAATGCGCACATGCATGGATCAACCCGCGCGATTATTCAACCCGCGGCGAATAATCGTCCCGCGCATAAGATGCGCATAAGAGGCCCCAGTCCGGCCTAAAGCGCGGCGCGGCGCGGCGGCAGTACCCCGCGGCACGGCGGCAGTACCCCGATCTTCAACTCCCCCCCTCTGGTGACTCATCGAAGAGGAGTCGACAGACTAAAGAACAGCCGTATGCTCTAACTAACTGATCTAACTACGAAGGCCATTCACCACAAAATCCTTTGGCCATATTACATCAAGCTTTTTCCATTTTGTCAAACCGTCAGCAAGCTGCTCACTCTCTCCAGACATATGCTCGGTTGCGACGTTCATTCCATTCAATTCTTGAATGCACCACTTCAAAATTCCAGTGAGACCTTGCTCTTTCTTACTCACACCTGCTTCTGTCTGTCCAAGAGAAGTTGCACTGTCTGAAAACAAATGAACACGCAGAGAGGAAAAAAGAATCCGAAGAGAACGCACAAGCATCGGAAGTCTCTTCAGACCAGCACGGATCGCAAGAAGCTCTCCACCCGGAGCTGACAAGACTAGGCGCTTTTCCTTATGTGCATGTGGCCCAATCCAAAATGTTCAACCAACACCGCAAAGACCAAGACCTATCAGCGAGTTGAATGATCACAGCAGAACGAGCGGAGCATGTCTTTCCTCTGAAGCCACTGTCCACAAACACCTGCAATTCAGGGTCGTACACGGCAACAAAGATGAGTTCTTTCGGAAACGCTGCGTGCATGCGAATCAGCGTGATAATGACAGCAAGGTGACGCTCAGTCGGAGTCTTACTGAAAGAGGCCAACTCACTAGCAGCAAAAGCAAGATCAAAACGC
>JAHBMJ010002686.1:47975-97649 GCA_018398765.1 Chromera velia | reverse complement strand
TGCCTTCTGCCCCCTCCTCATGTGCTCGTCTGTATCTATGTCCTCTCCACAAAGGATGGCCTCTGTGATCGCTTCACTGGCTGCGGCTGAGGTCTTGTAGTCCCTGTCCGCTGTTTCGGTGGGTTTAGGGATGCCTAGGCCTAGCAGTCGGACCAGAAGGGTGGCAACATCTCTCAGCCATACGTCATGTTGGGTGGAGGGCCCTCCGTTCCGTCGTCCTTTCATCAGGGCGGGGATGAGACAGTCTCTGATCATGCCTTCCAGCTGCTCCATCTATCCCCCCACCCCTGGCACTACCCGTGCTATAAACTTCCATTCGTGTTGTAAAGATTTGGAACAGGCTGCATATGCTTCGTGTGGGGCAAATTCTGCTGCTGTTGCGACTCTCTCCACGTTTCTGGCCCACTCTTTCACCTTCTCCTGCATCCATTTCTCTCTATGTGCGTCCGTGCCTACATGCCCCTCTAGAAGACACGTCCGCTCTACTATCTGCAGGTCGGGGAACTCTGCAAAAATCTCGTTGGCTTTCTGCAGAAATTGTGGGAGCACTGCAAAGATCAACTTGTCCACCTCCACTACATACCCTGCCGCGGGCCTCCTCTTGACTAACTCGTGCAGCCATACCCGCAGTTGACGCAACTAGCCGGTATTGGACGCGTCATCCGCATACCAAAGCTGGTGCCAGTATCTCTGGGGGGGATCGGGCTCCTGCTGCTGTTGTTTTTTCTTCTCCGTTCCGGCTGCCACCCCTGCATTCCACCTACCCACTGTGAAAAACCAGTCGCTTCCATTTCGGGCCGACGCGGAGGCGGCTGAAGAGGACGATGCTGTGCAATGCGAATCGCCAAGGGGTGGGGCTGGTGGGCGAGCTGAGGGGGGGTACGAGTGGAGGGAGGAGGGGGAGGAGGAGGAGGATGAGGAGGAGGACGAGGAGGAAGAGGCATGGAGGGAGGAGGAGGAGTAGGAGGAAGAGGAGGAGGAGGAGGAGGGGGAGGGGGAAGAGGGGGAGGGAGAGGAGGGGGAGGATAAAATGGGGGAGGAAACTGCCCCTATACGTAAAGAAATAAAAAGGTTAATTACTCAAAATCACTTTTACTTTTTATTTTTTTATTTATTTTTTTAAAGCAGACGTTTTAAGTTCGAAGCCTATAAAGCTGAGCTGACGCACAAAAATAAAAAAATAAAAAATCTAATTCAGGTTTTAGCCCAAATTTATTTATTTATTTTTTTACGTATGGGGAGCCTAGGTACTGTCATTATAACTAGAATTATAATTATAATTTTTTGTATAGTGACTCTGAATTTTATGATCATATTATGGACAGTGATTTAACTTTGAAAGCCGATTTGTTACTCAAAAATCCTAGTAAAAATCACTTTCTTTAAAAATCGTTTAAACAATTTATTACATTGCAGTAAGAGCAGACAGAGCAGTAAGAGCAGAAAGATGCATGCAAAGATTCATTAGAAAGTTAGCTAGAGAGGCAGCAGTGCCGCCTGCTGAATGTTTTCATTTGTTTAACCAGACTGTGCATGCAGTGTGGATATACGGGTATGAGATCTACCCATGCACAGACAGGGCATATTATACAAAATTCAATGAAAAACAGAGACGATTCGTGAGGTGGGTTCTGGGATTGAGAAAGACTGAGAGCATAAACACCACACTGATGGAGGGGGGGATGTTTCCAATAGAAAGGACATGAAAGGACAATAAGATGGACAAGAAAGGCACTAAAAAAGAAAAAGAAGGAGGCGGTCGGGCAGGCTGTGATTCATTGTTTGAGAAAGGGGATGGAAGATGAACTAAAGGGGGGAAGACTCTGAGGAACAGAGCTGCACCCCTTTCACTTCTTCTTGCACTTGAAGAGATGTATACAGACACTATTTATAGAGAGAGGCTTTCATCCCTTTTCAAAAGAGAAGCTTACAGGTAGTCAAGGAGAGATAGGCACTCATGCAGTCAATAAAAGAGTAGATAAAATGGAGAGATGGATTGTATGTATAAAAGACAGACAGAGAGATAAAAGAGAGAAAGGAGGAAACCTTCAGGTGGAGAATTGAGAGAGGCGTGAGAGAGAGAGACCGCAGAGAGAAAGAAAAGTGCAGAGCGGTTTACATGGCAGACATACATAGAACAAAAGCAAACAGAAACAGACTTTACCTCTCTTTGTTTGAGAAAACATCAGAAGATAGACCAAGAGAAGGAACAAGAATAGAGAAAAGAAACTTTTAAGCTGGGAAGGGTGCCATTTTGTTATGGAAGAATAACGACAGGAGCAAAGTATAAGAGAAGAGCGGCTTGCAGAGTGGGAGACAGAATGCTGGCAGTAACAAGGGAGAAGGTGCCACAGAGACTCTGAGGAGAAGAGAGGGTGCCATTGGAGAAGAGACTGTGCCCGTTCTGTAAAAGATGGATAAAAATAGGGGTGCTAGAGGATGAGATCCATATGTTGATAGAATGCCCAGTGTATGACCAAGAGAGAGCAAGATTAAAGCAATGTAGTATGGACCAGGTGTCCTAGAAAATAACAACTTTTCCCTGCCTAACGTTAAAAGTATCCAGCTAGCTCTGGATATGGATAACGACGGCGTATCATAGTCATAGTCATAGTCACAGAGTGCCCAATGTATGACCAAAAGAGAGCAAGAATGTATGAAGCGTTGCAAAGAGATTAGCTAGAGAGATTGGAACAAGAAGAGAGAAAAGAGAGCCAGAGAAATTTGTAGAGAAAAAGGGGGGAAGGAGAGGAGAGCCCCTCAGACGGACGCTCTGTTTGCTTTTCTGATGATTAAATGAAGGGTATCCTGCAATAGATGAGTTTCTCGAGAAGGCAGCATTCCGTAGAAGAGTCTTTAAGGAGATCCCACGAAGGTATGTACCGGGGAGCTCACTGGATGAGACTGTTTTAGCATAAAGGCATGGAGTAATCATAAAGAGAAGGGGAGGAGATAAAAGAAGAAAAGAAGAATACAAGAGGATTCTGAAAGCAATGGAAAATAGAAGGGAGATAAGAGCAGGAGGAGAGAGCAAAGCAGAGAGATGGATACACAAAGCATACATACAAAGCCAAAATGCCCTACCGTCTGGTGTTATTTGTATTATATTTAGAATGGATCGGAATGGATCCCTCTCAGTCAGTGGCCCAAAACATGCAAGGTTCAGAACAGTTGTTAATCGATCGTGGCCTGGGAAACCGGGCAGGCCACAGGGTATGGTCTGAGCCTCAGAAGTGAGGCACACCCCCCTGCTATTTGTGGGGGTGACCTCTATAAGACAAAACGGTGACAGTGCTCTAGGGCACCACTGAATTACTTCGCATGCCGGGGGCGAGTAGGGTGCTTTTTGCCCCCCCCTCTGCAGAGGAGACCGGCGCTTTCCCGCAAAAAACTCGTTTTCATAATTGATAAGGAGTTAAAAGCTGAAAATTTATGTAAAAAGACATTGGAACGATAGAAAAAGAACTATGGAACAGATTTTTTATAGTATTTCTAGAAACATAGGCTGTCATACAAATTTTTTGATTTTGAGGCCATTTTTTAACGGTTTCGAATAGTAAAGAAAATGGTATGAAACTTACAAAATTTATGTAGCAGCCTATGTTTCTAGAAATAATATAAAAAATCCGTTTCATAGTTCTTTTTCTATTGTTACAACGTCTTTTTACACAAATTTTTAGCTTCTAACTCCTTACCAATTATGAAAACGAGCTTTTTGCGGAAATACGCCGCTTTAGGGGGGCAAAAAGCACCCCACTCGCCCCCGGCATGCGTTATCATTTATCATGGACCGCAGGGGAACCTGGAAGATAAATCTTATCCTATCCTATCACCTATCACTGGTCTGATAAAAACAAATCTTAAATTTAATCTTTTTAAGTGTCAAACTCCTTAATAACTTAAATTTTTGTTTTTTTCATAATATGACAAGTCATAATGATTAATAACATTGATTATGAAGATTTTATAGTTACTATAACCATTACAGTGTCATAATGATTTAATATAAAGTTAATTCACTGATAAAAGCTATAATCATGTGTAGGCAAGCCAGGGCCTACTACCCCGGCCAAGGCCAGGGCGAAGGCTGTAATAGAAGGGTACGTAGGGTTACAGCTCTCTGGACGATCGATCCCCCTTTCTGCGCCTGAGTCGCTGCAGTGCCTTGCGGGTTGCAGTGAGGATTCGAAGGTTGACAATGTGGAGCTACACGCCTATAAAGCTCACAAATTATCTAGCTGGCTCGATCTGCGACAGTGACAGAAAGGATGACGAAAAGACCTAGCTGGACCCCCTAGCAAAATGAATTTGAATAATAGAATGAATGGGTGCGTTTGAGTGCATTCATGGGCTTCTAGATGTGCTTGTGCGTCTGCGTGTCTCAGTGAATGAACGATGATTTTCCTCCTCTGCACAGAATCCAAAAAAACATTGTCTCGTCATTGTCTGGTCATGAAAATGCACAAACAACATAATTCGTCACCGAGTGCATGAAGAGAGACGCAGTAGAAGTTGTCAGTCAGTCAGCCAGGCAGGCAGCAGATACAAGGGCTCTCGAGCCAAATTCTTCTTCCTTGCCCCCTCTACTTTTCCTGTCTGTCTGCATGCTTCTGCTCGATCCCTTCCTTCCTTCCTTCCTTCAGCGGAAGACAGAAAAGAAGGAAGGATGTGTGCTCACAAAGCTTGAACCTATGGTTCATCAGAGATTAAAACAAAAGAGTCACATATTCACAAAACAATAGCCTCACGAAACAAAATAGCCATGCATAAAATCACTCAACACAGCCTCCACTGCCAGACAGGACTTCTGTCTCGGCAGTCGTCTGCTGAGAGAGAAGAGGCGGAGGCTGAGGGAAGGGAGGGAGGGAAGACGCAGGCATTTGTACCTCCCCCCTATCCACTGCAGCAGCAGAGCACTCACAGCAGACCTCTCACCAAGAGCGACATGGGGGAGGGATGAGGCTGTCCACCTCACAGGCGCGACAGATCTCCTCCCAAAAAGCCACTGCCGCCTCCTCATCCCAGAGGGGGGCCTGCTTGACGCTGTCCCCCTCCAGTTCCACCCGCAGGCAGTTAAGCACAACGCTCGACGTCAGCGGCCGAACCCCCCTCTCCCCCCTCCGCACCCTCCCCGCATTCTGCTGGAGGGCACAGCAGAGGAGGAAGAAGGTTCCCGCCCTCTCAGCGGAGGACAGGACACGCCACTCCCATCCCTCCCCCCTCCGAGGCTACAGCATATAACATCCCCCCCCCCCACCCGGAACCTCCTCCTGTTCCTCGAAGAAAACGTCCCCCAAAGCAGACAGCAGCCGATCGACTGCCTGACCTTCCCGTAGGAGCCTGGCCAGGGCAGCGACGGCCCTGTAGAAGGCGTCTGCTATCGAAACGCCTCTCCAGGGGCCCAGAGAGCAGAAGAAGCACAGGCGCACTTCCGGAATGGCATGTGTGTACCATTTTGGGGGATTGACATATCCCCCCAGGAAGCTTGCCCGTGCCTCCCCAGAGACGCCCTCCTGCCGCAAAAAGCGAGCGAGGAGAGAGGCTTCCTCCAGCCCTGCGCCCCTCCCACAAACCCCACTGGACATTAAGGCCGCCTCAATGCCCGTCCCCTTTCCCGCCCCTTCTCCCTCCCACAACAGATTGAACGTCTGCCTCGCCCTTGCCTCCCTCTCCTCCCCGGACTCGATCCCCACCTCCATGCCTTCGGCAATAATCCGAGAGGCCGTCAGCACTAATGGAGAAAAAAGTGCAGAGGCATCAAGGAAGGACCGCACTCTTACAACTGTACAGAAAGTGCACATCCCCCCCTGAATTCCCCAAACAGAATCCCTAGGAAGCACCAAATCGGCCCTCGTTTCTACCTCCTCCCCCCACGGCCGCCGGACGAAGAACGGATGGTCCGCCGTTGTCGTTACCTTCGCCCCGTTCGACAAGGCAATTGCCGTCATCGAACAAGGTGAGGACGGAACAGAGACACGCACCTCGTGGACGGGCCTGAACGTGAGGGCACCTGCGAAGGAGACGACCATGATTGGGTCACCCCTCTGTAGGGCCTCTACCCGCGTCCACTCCCACAATGTCTCCCCCCCCCCCCNCCCCCCCCCGCTCCACCAGGAACTCGACGTTCATAGGGAAACAGTCCCCAACAGGAACTTCCTCGTCCCCCCTTTTCCCCTCCGGAGCAGGCAGGGCAGAGATACAGACGGTGTCTGAATCAAGGTCTACTGAGGGGAGAAGGAACGAGGGAGGGAGGATTTCGAAAATCTGGGCAGCAGTGGCGTCCCGCCGGTCTGCGATACCCAGCAGAAGAGGAAGCCTCTTCATTCCTCCGATCCTCTGTGGTTATTCTGTTTGGTCTCTGCTAAGTGGACGCATGGAATTGTTGGTGATTGCCTGGAGATCGGCACTGGGTGATTTCATGCCAACACTCTCCTTCTCCTCCTCTATCTCCATGTCTGTCAGGCTCATCTCTCTATGAGCATCCCTGACGGAACACCTGGGAATGCCTGGAGGGGTCAACGAGAGACAGATAGACGGATCGAACGACGCAACATATGTCTCTTTCTTTCCTATTTTCTCTTCTCCCTCCACTTCATCTCTCTCTCTGCGAATGAACAGCGCAACACTCCCCTTCTTCTCTCTTGCTTTCTGACAGCATATCGAATTCGTCTGGGCAGGGGAGAGAGGAAGTCCTTCAGCGTCAACGAATCCAGCCAAGAGACCCAGACGCCGACCTAGAGCCGGAGCAGGCAGCGTAGAGATGCAGACGGTGTCTGAATCAAGGTCTACTGAGGGGAGAAGGAACGAGGGAGGGAGGATCTTGAAGATCTGGGCAGCAGTAGCGTCGCACCGGTCTGCGATACCCAGCAGGAGAGGAAGCCTCTTCATTCCCCCGATCCTCTGTAGTTGTTCTGTTTGGTCTCTGCTGAGTGGACGCGTGGAATTGTTGGTGATTGCCTGGAGATCGGCACTGGGTGATTTCATGCCAACACTCTCCTTCTCCTCCTCCATCTCCATGTCTGTCAGGCTCATCTCTCTACGAGCATCCCTGATGGAACACCCGGGAGTGCCTGGAGGGGTCAATGAGAGACGGATAGACGGATTGAACGACGCTACGTATGTCTCTTTCTTTCCTATTTTCTCTTCTCCTTCCACTTCATCTCTCTCTCTGCGAATGAACAGCGCAACACTCCCCTTCTTCTCTCTCGCTTTCTTTACTTATATTACAAGATTTTGACACAAATCAGCAGTGAAACAGAAAACTCTATCTAACCGAAATACAAAAATAATCGTCCAAACCCATCCGACGTAAAAAAGAACGACTAACCAGGCAAACCCTGAAGAAATCATAGCTAGAACGAGAAAGATCCTTCGAGCAATTTTGCCTGGAGAACTTCCAGAATTGCATACAACAGAAAGGGAAGAACGAGCGAGACTCATCGTGAATAAAATTTTGCAGAGGAACACAGAATTCATTGAGGTCCAGCAAAATCTGAGAATCTTCCTTTTGGATCAGTATTCATACACAGTCGTCGCTCATAATCGCCAGTCAGACGAAGTCATTAAGGCACTGAATCTTGATGTCACACGTCAGCTGAGATTTATCGACAGTAACCGCCAACTTCTCCCTATATATATTCCTTCCCCCGCTCGCTACATCTGGGTAGACTGAAGGCTTTTCTCTCGAAAAAAAAAAAAGGAAAGAGAACCAAATATGGCTCCAAAGCCTCAGGCTAAGAAAAAACTGACAGCCCGACAAAAACTTTTAAGCACTAGAAAAGAATAAGAAGAAAAACAACGCTGACGAATTCCACAAAATGGAAACGTCTCTTCAGCTTGCTAAAAAACCCAAGAAAGTAATGAAGGGGCCACTGAAAAAGAAGGAAAAGAGGAAATCTTTGAATAACAAAAATTAAAACAATAAGGAAAAGGAAACAGAAAAGGAAATGGAGAGTCAAGACAAACAAATGGAAGAAAACGAAACATAAGAGAATAAGAAAAGGAAGGAAAGTAATAAGAAAAAAAGAAATAGAGAAGAGAGTGAAAGAGAATCAGATGAAGAAATGACAGATCAACAGACTGATAAAGCGCAGAAGAAGTCGTCAGCCAGTTCCATGCAAGTACAGAAATGGGATTCATCTGTTCTGAAGGCATTAGTAAAAGAGGGGGTCACATTCAAACCAACAAAAGAAGGGGAATTTGAATTGATGCTTAACACGGATAAACTACCTATAAAGGAAATGACAGCAGACAGCTCGGCTTTGGTACCCCCACACCTTCCCTCTTTCACATAAAGAGCTGCTCTGCTACTGACTCCTCCACTGCTACCAACCCCAAACCACTTCTTTAACCCCCCAATTAAAGCAGACATCAATGCATATTCAGAAGAAAGAAAGGGCACACGGAATTTTTGGAGAGCTTTCAACATGGACGCTACTGCCTTCCAATGAAACATCACCCAAGTCCTGTTCTATTTCTAAAAATCACTGAAAAGAAATGCACTCGACTGGTTTACAGACATATCTGATGAGAAAATGAACAAAATGTAGACCATCACTGACCTGAAAGACGCATTCTTTTCGAAGTTCGGACTCAAGGAACCATATGTAGAGAAGGCAGAATACAGCTTAGACAACCTGCAGCAAAGAGAAGGAGAGACAATTCAGAAGTACGCTGACAGGTACACTTCGGAATCCCTTTGTTGACAGGCAAATTCATTGATTGAGGATCAAAGACTAATGAAAAAATTCCGGAGAGGACTGTTCGACAAAATTGCAAAGTCGATTCTTACACAAAAGCAATACACCTCATTCGACGAATTAGTGGGGGCAGCAGAACTGATTTCACATAACAGTGGGGCAACTGAGAGATCCAAAAAGTTTTTGGCAGTCGAAGAAACAAATGGTGAAATGATGAAAGGAGACAGACTCACCGAGAGCCAGAAGGAAGAGCCCGCACCCTTCATAGAATGACACATCTCCTCGTTGACCAACATGGTCCTACAGCAGTGTCCGCACAAGCAACTTGCAAGAGATGCGGAGGCTCGACCCCTCACGTAAGTGACCAGTGCCCTTTGCTACCAGACTGTGAATACGCATATTGTAGCAACAAACGACATGGGAGACCAGTATGTAGAAGACTAAAAAGGGACTTGAAAGTAAATCGATTTAGTCTCAGAAAAAACAGACCTTGACATAAAAAAAAAAATGTAGAGAAGGAAGGCCGGAAAGAGCAAGGAATACTAAAGACCATGGAAAGAAACAGAAAAAGGGGAAAGGAGAAAGAGAGAAAAAAGGAAGAAAAACAACAAGAAGGACTAAATAAAAGCAGTCATATACATTCATTTGAACTGATAAAGGGTAGAACTCTTCATCTCTTTGGTCACAGTATGGTCGTACCTGCAATGACGGACAGCAGACGTGTGGTGAATCATGGTACACGAACACATCCGGCAGCAGCTGACAACAGGAAACCCGTCCTTGAAGGCCATTCCTTCACCTCTCTGAATCAAAGGCGAGGGAAGAAACAAACTTGAGAACGAAAGACTCGCTTCTTTTTTTGTTTGATTTACAGAGAATTAGGAAAACCAAATTTCATTTCTCTTCTTCGATGAAACGCAACTTTTTGTTTGACTTGCATGCGCTTAAAATGTACGCGTTCTTCAAGACTATACAGACTCGTGATAAAAAAAAAAAATCTATCCACAAAGTGAGAGAAGTGGTAAAAAAAAAAAAAATAGAGAGAGACAGAAAGTGCAATACTCTCTCACCTATGAAGGATGCCCAAACGAATTATGGTTGATCACAGTTGAATACTGCGACTGCCCTGCAGTCATTTAGTAATTTGAGGCAGAGCAAACTGTAAAAAAGGGAGCCGCTATTCTTAAAGAGCAAGAAAGGAAACTCAGCAGTCAAAGAAAGAAGACAGATCAAAAAAAGAAAATCATGGTGCAGAAGGGGGAAAACGAAACAAAAGCAACATACTGTGACATAAAAGAGAGACTAGCAGAGCCGAGTGCGACGCTGGCACTGCATCCAAAACATGTAAGGAACAGAATGGGGAACACTTACCTCAGAAGAAGCTGGCAACCCCAATCACGGGAGGCCAGTTCATACTGACCAAGGCGGTGCGCTTCCAGTACTCTCACTTCCGGGGTTGCCGTGGGGAAAGCAGACGTAAACAGGGACCGAGGGGCCTTGAACTGAAAACCTACAGACATGGAGAGATGAAATCGTCATCGACTACGTTCTTAACGACAATCACATCGACAGTGGGAGATCAAGAGTCAGAGTGAGCACCGTCAACAACCAGAAATAGAAAACGCGCAGGCACTGGAGGTACACAAAAGTCGTGCGTAAGTTAAAAACCATCGAAACAGAGAGAAAAGATAGATAAAATGAACACTTACAAACGAATGATCAAATGAATAAAGGATGAACGGGTAGATGTCTGATTCATTCGGATCAGAATGACCAACTGAACCAAATAAAGGGCACGAAAGATGCAAGGCAAGACAAGTACGTCAACAAAAAGACCAACTGCTAGACCAACTGAATGACCCCCTAAGTACTGAAAAGGGATGAATGGAAATAAAACACCCATACACATATACTTACACATCTTCACCCTTATTCATCTACTCACCCGCACCTACATACACACAAACCCTCCCTGGAGCAGCACCGCATACTGATCGGTGACTGATGAATAAAGGCAGATAACACAGACCTGCCGGGCGCACATAACCCACAGCCTCCGACCCTGACGCCTTCGCGGCGAAAAGACGCATGCGCATGTGCACATAAGGTCCTCCAGGGGGTAAGTTGGCCACTCACACCACCAGGACCTCCCAGGGAGAGGTAAGGTCGCCCGCTCAACACATACACACACACACACACACACACACACACACATACACACACACACACACATACACACACACACACACACACATACACACCCCACACATACACAAACACCAAACCGAGCTTCACGCCCAAGCTCATTCAAAAAAAAAAAAACCGCCTAAAAAGCAAAACCCGGTGTTGCGCCTCCGACCCCAACAGTAATTTGAAGATGAGCCCGATGAAAAGAGGTGAATACACTCATTTTCAACTAAACGTTAGAGAGGAAGAAGCATAAGAGGAAGCCAAATACCATACTAAAGAAGAGAAGCAAAGTCAACAAACAACAAAAGGTTCCTCACAGAATCACCCGCTCATATATGCACACTCAAATAGATGTCTTTCAGAGCAGATGAGATGGGGGGGGGGGCCAGACAAACGAAATAAGACGACTGGCAGGCAAATGAAATCATAAAAGAAAATCAATTCAGCGAAATTGAACGAAATACTGAATGATGCAGAGACAAGCAAATCAAAGCCAGACAGCGAGAACATGGAAAGACAGTCTGTCAAGAAAGCACAAAGCCGACAAGCTCTTCCAAACAAAATAGAGGCAGAGAAGTACAAAACGCGAACTCGCAGCAAACTTGACATCGAACAGCTGAGTCACTACCTTGCATAAATGGACTGACTCCTCTTCCCGAGCCTCTCTCTATCGTGTGCCAAAGATCCCCCTACAGGAGGAAAGACGAGATAAAGAAGAAGGTCGATAATGAGGGCTACAAGGAGGCAACGTCGAGACCAAGAAGAGCATGAAGAACGCCACCGCTCTGCGTACAAGGGCGAGTAGACGACCAAGACCAAGAAGATGGAGAGGAACTTGATGAACTCAACCCAGGAGATCAAAGCGATGATGTAGAAGCAGGCAGCAGTGATGATTGAGGAGTCGCCGGGAGGAAGAGGGAGACAAGGGAGTGGACAAAACCGATGTCGAAGGCGACAATGCCCATGGAGATGGGAAGAGACATCGGGTTCCAGAGGAGCAAGGACAACGACGACAGGGGCAACGTGGACGTAGGCATCGTGATCCTTGCCGTGGATGTAGGCATAGTGATTCTTGCCGTGGGTGTAGGCATAGTGATCCTTGCCGTAGATATAGGTATCGTAATCCTTGCCCAGGAAGTGATCCTTGCCGTAGATGTAGGCATCGTGATCCTTACCCAGGATGTGGCGATGTAGAAGAGGGCGGAGACGGAGGAGGATCGCCTTGCATCAGAAGACAAACACGGGGAAACGCGAGACGGAGGCGAGGTAGATGTGGCGATGTAGAAGAGGTTGGAGAACAAAGACGTGGAGAGCATCTGCAAGTACAAGAACAAGGGAGACTAAGGATGACTTGAACAATATGAGGCACAAGATCAACGTGAAGCCTAGCGTGAAGCTCTTGAAGGACGAGAATAACGAGGCTATAGAGCACTCGCTCTGACCGGGATGATGGAGGACTCCAGAGGTAGAGGCCAGCCAGAGAGTCGTCACGAAAGCGAGGAAAAGGTTCTAAGAAGGGGCCAGACGAAGCGATTGCAGAATAGAAACGAAGTTAAAGGAGACGGAAGAACAACACCGCGGGAGGCTTATGAAGAAAAGAGAACTAATGCTCCAAGGGAGAGTTGCCAGGGATACATCAAGAGTGATAAAGATGTTGCAGTTGAATCGGAGCATCGAAGGAGGGATCGATCATACCATGTACGTGCTTCACGGAAACTTTTTCATCGAAATGTTCCGATCGAAAATGAGAAACACGCCCCAGCCGAAAAACATGTGTTGCATTATATGTGTTGCATTGCATGACATGTTGCACTCATTCATAGCTATATAAGCCCATTTGCATGAAGGACCCCGGCGCTTTCCGCGGCCCGCGGAGGCCATCCGGTTTTGCGCGTGCGAACTGAAGGACGTGCTGGCATGCCGAGGCCTTTTTGACAACCCCGTGCGCCGCGCGTATGAGATCTTAAGGGGCCGTCGGTACACCAGAAAACTATATGCAAAGGCACGGATAGGCACGGAAAGGCACAAAAAGACATAGAAAGGGGTGAATGCTATGAGATAAGATCATGCATGAATCGAGCATGGAATCTCAATTTTAGAAAGGGGCGAATGCTATGCGCTACTTAAGTACAGCTAGAAAGAAAATAGAAATTAAATGAATTGACTGTGGTTTAAAGTAATACTGAGCAAAAGAGAATCGTGCGCATCACTCGCCTTCATGACCTAATGGTTAGTATACAACACTAATAAACAAGAGGTCATAGGTTCAAGCCTCGCTACCTCCTTTTTAAGAATCAAAGAAAGAAGATGCAGGACGTTAACGTCTTATATCATACAGATGTTCGCGTGTCACACTTCGATCGAAATCATATGAAAGACTTCCGAAAGACTTTCTGGAAGACTATAATGAAATCAGATCGATCACCGAATCACAAGAAAGCTCCATACTCCTGACACTGATCGAGTCTGTCACTGGAGATCGACCTGAACCACTCTAGTGACATCAAGCTCTGAAGACTCATGAACCTCTGCAAGCACTCACCAGCGCCAACCCCTTTAAGTAGACCTTAACAGAGGGAAAGAATAGTGAGCAACTCATACAAATGTTAGCTTAGCTGGCATTCAACTCGACTAGCAACTCAATCTAATCAATAAATCATTAACTTAATTTTTAAATTAATAAAATGTTATCGATAATAAATCATAAATAGTTACCAATCGTTGGTTACCAAATTTATGGTAAACAAGGCTACCCTCAAAACCCCCAGTAGTTATTCCTAACCGTATAGTGTAATCACCGTCATTATACGCCATACACTGTCCACATATTATTAAAAAAAACCGCTCTAGAATAGTAACGAGGCGGCCGTCACACTGCCGAGTTAGTAGTTATGGTTTTTTAGTAACTGAAGCTTTAAAATGGTGAATTATGGAAAACCAGTAACGAAGCCTGCTAACAACAGCTTGATTGATTAATTGATACCAAACCCTAGGTTGATATACGATTATTCAGTTACAGATATCAAATAGTACGAGGAAAAAGACTGAATTAAATCTATTTAAGACTTGCTTTTCGACATCTATATCTACCTTTAGTATGGTCATTTATATTCAAAAGCTAGTTCAAAAGTTTGACAAAGGAATACAAAAGATCGACTCTCCAAGCCTTTTTCATCCGAATCATCCCTCTCCCTTCTCTTATGGTCTTCTTAACTGCTGGCTTTGGCTTTTGCCTTGCCTTTTTGCTTTTTTTTGCCCTTCGCCTTTGCTGTGGCGGCAGAGAGCTGATTTGAGAAAGACGAACTGGAACATGCCCCCCCTGATCTAGCTACTAGCCCTGCAGAAACAGCTGGCTTACCGGTCCTCCTTTGGCTCCTTTGGCTTACCGGTCTTGGAGTCAATGCAATCATTCGCTTATGTGTGGCCTAGTGTATGGCACTGTATATATGCATGCTTATATATGATTGAATGATTGAATTGTATGCATACAAGATACGGCAACATGCACTGCATGTATGAAGAACCATGCGAAATTTCAATATGCCGGAGAGCCTCCCTGAACCTAAGTGCCACTTAAAAAAATATTATCAAGATGTTCTCTATCTACAGCATCGTTTTTTAAAAGACCGTCCACGTCTGTGGCGTAGATAGTCAAGACACCGTCCAGATATGCGGCTTTAGCTTTCAAGACACCGTAAATCATCCGTACTTGCGGCGTGGACTTTCAAGTTTATCTAAAAATGCGGCTTAAACTTTCAAGTGGTAGTTAGGTTCAAGGAGGTCTGCCGGGGCCCTAGTGTAATAGCCCCACAACGCCCGAATTACGCTTTAAATTTTTTGTAATAAAATATTTAAAAATATTGGTGCAGTTATGGGAAAACCGTAACAGAAAAAGTCGTAATCCGTAACTTCCTCACAGACCCCTACAGACCCCTAACGTTACCTAACGTAACCCTTATGTGAATGGTGTAATACGCGATCGTACTTAATCGCTATTGGCCTAAATAGGCTTCTATAAGCGTCTATAGTAATTGCTAGGGCGCAAGTACTAGAGCGTACTAGAGCGTTTAATAATTGAGTGATGACATTAGCATGCACATATATGTAAGTACACATAAATATCCATGTGAGACAGGTTCTGAAATAATGGATCCTCACTTAGCAATACTTAGCAATAATTGACAACTATTACAATTGGCAGTTAGCTCAACAGCTACACTTCTTGCCAAATTGACACTGCTATGATTAGCTATGATATATATATGTTGAAACTCTGGCGAACTCGATCGGCTATAGGGGGCCCGGGGGCCTTGCTGCGCGTCCCGCGCGCGCGCCGCGCGGCGCCGCCATGCGCCGCCTCCCGCCGGGGCCCCTAACCAATTAAGTCGCCGCGCCGGCTAATTTCGGAGTTTCAACGTGCATCGATCGCTTCTCTCAGAGGCCTTCCTTTTGGCCACATATGCAGTGACAAAAGTCGGCCGGTTGAGAAATGGATGAGAGCCCATGCACAGCGATGTCAGAGTTTGCAATTAAGGATTGGTTAACGTGCATAGAATCACATGGTTCCATAAGTTAAATCCACAACAACAGCTGGTCGATCGACTTGCAATCTTTGTTAGAGTCCCAAACTCACCATCAGCTGGTCCGCTCTTCAGTTTGTCTTTGGTGCTCAAAATGCGGCCAAAACAGGTTCGAGCAGCCTTTCGGTCCCTTGTGGACCTTGCTCGGCCAAGTTACCTCCAGATCATCCCACAACAGCAGCAACAACAATTCCTCCAACCTCCTCCCCAGTTCATGGTGCCTCCTCATCAGTGTGTCCAGGCGCCTGTTGCACCAACCGCCGCTCCCTCTCAGTTGGTCCAGGCGTGTGCTGTAACAACCCCCTCCCCTACTCACTCGTTCCATGCGCCCCCGCTTCCATCCACTGGCCGATGGCCGGCCACACACATCCATCGTCCCCCCTGGCAAGCGCAACAGCAGCTGCAGCACGCAGACTCCGTCAATCCCAAGAGCAGCACGAGGAGGTCGGTTAGTCCGACTCAGTCGGCCACTCGTTCCTTCCTCTCTTCCTTTTTCTCCGGTCTCGAACCTTTTCCTCCTTTCTCTCTTTGTGTCCCTTTCTTTCCTGATCTTTTTATCCCTCTCGGATCAAATTTTCTTTCGTACATCACACCTTTGTTCGTGTTCACCGAAGGAACCTGTCTCTCTTGTGAACGTTTCCAGAGCCCCTTACTTCATTCATCTCATTCATTGATTCTTTCCTTCATTCATCTCATTCATTCTTTCTTTCTTTCTTTCATTCATCCATTCATGTGCGTGCGTCACTGCAGGATGAGGACGAGATGCTGATGAGAAGGATCTCCGCAAAAGACGATCTGCTGAATCAGAGGTTGAGAAGGGGAGACGGGGACTTTCAGAGAACCCTGTGGGGGGGACAGGGCGGCACAGAGAGCGAAAGAGAAAGAGAAGGACAGAGGGGAAAGGCAGCAGTAGAGGCGGACAGGGAGTTCGTGGCACGCCTCCGAAAGAAGGACCGAACGCTCTGTGAGAGAATGGCAGCAGCTGATGCCGCCCTGACTGAGTCTCTCAGTCTCTCTGCCGTGGAAGAGAGGGCTGCGGATGAGATGAGAGAGCTGGAGGAGGAGCGTACAGACGCACTCCACGGCCTGCACTGCCCTCTGAAAGCCGTCTCTGTCCTTCATCGACAGGAGACGCCCGACTGCCCGTGTCCCTCTCCCCAAAGCCCCGTGATGAATCTCAGCAGCAGCAGCAGCAGTCGCTTTGAGAGTGGCACTGAGAGTGCAGCTCCGACTCCGAGGCTGAGCGTCGATCTGCTGGTCTACGACCTGCACCGGTTCCTCTCGCTAGGGAACAGGGCTCTGGAGCTGGCAGGGAGGGGGGGTGCTTACCATGTGAGTGTGTTGGTGGGGGGGAAGCTGGAATGGGCATTTGGGGGGTCTTCCGCTGAAGGAGCAACAGAGAGTCGAGGGATTTTGGGGCGCCGCCGGGGCAGCTTCAAGTCCTGGGCGAATGTGAAGCCTGCGGTGATCCCGATGGGGTCGACGTCGCTGTCGATGGAGGAAATGTTGGAGGTGGCAGATCGCATGCACCGAGAGGGGGGGTGGAAGTTGTTCAAGTACCATGTGTTGGAGAAGAACTGCATCCACTTCGCAGAGGCGTTCGTATCCGAGTTGGGCGACGGTGTGCTTTCCTTCCCTGCACACCTCAAAGAAACCCCCTCGTACGTCAGATCCCTGCCCGATTGGATGCAGCCGCCGTTCGTCCCCTCCACGGAGCAGGTCACGCAGAGGAGAAAGAAGGAGGAGCAGAGAGAGGCCGATCATGCAGTCCAGTCGCTACCGTTCGACGCCGTGCAGAACCTGCTGCAATCGAAAGGCAACAGCTCGACTCTCCAAGAAGACACCCCTCTCGCAGTCACTGCCCGTGGGGACGGGGGACACAATTTTGAATACGATTGCGAACTTCCCTCCTCCCTTGCACGCCAGCAGCTGGCCCTCTGTTCCCATGAGGACGTTGCTTCTTCTTCCTCTTCTTCTGCAACTTCTGCTGCCCCTGCTGTAGGAAGAGGAGGTAGTAGCACGCCAGTGGGTTCCCACAAAAAAATTGAGTCTGCTGCCGCCCTCCCCCAATTCTGTCCATCAACCCCCGTTCGAAAAAAGAATGACGGCAGTGTCTGCTCTCCCCCTGCAGCCGCACCAACTCCCACTACCGTCACTGAGACTCCCACTAGACCCGACGTGCCGCAGTCGCACAGCAGCAGCCGACTGAAGGGCCCCACACCTGAAGTGTCCGCAGTCCCCCACCTCTCCCTCTCTGACTCCACCCTCCTCAGCCCCCTCCTCAGCCCGACTGCGCACAATCAGGCAGAAATTCAAATGCCTGCCAGTGGCAGAGAGGAAGTCTCCGACACGCGCACAGTCATCGTGGAGGAGTCTGTTCAGCTGCAGCAGCAGTGCACAGACAGGGGGCAGGTGGAAGGAGAGGGACCCTTCCGGAAAGATTTCCTCTTCGACGGAGATGAGAATATCTCCCCGGACTGTCAGTCCGACCTTGAGAGTTCCCAGCAGAAGTGTTATCCCGTCATTTCCCTTCCCCCTTCCGATGCAGCCTCACAGACAGAGCAGCAGTCCTATGCCAAATCGGAAGACAGTCAGGGGGGCATCGAGAGAGAGAGGGAGGGAGGGGACGGAAAGGGAGAAGACGCGGAGGTGTGTGCGGGCGCTGCCGATGTCAAGGCAGAAGGAAGTGGTTGGTTTGCGTGGCTCCGCTTCGCCTGGCCCTGATCGAATCGATCGATCGGAGCCCTCTCTAGAGGCATGGGTGTGGAGAACAGAGGGGGGGGGGCACCGACCACATAAGCAAGTAGTTGTATTGAGTGAGGAGCGATCGAGGCAGGAGCATGCAGGGGGGGGGGGTCTAAAAGATAATGAACGCACCTACCTGCACTGTGGGGGTAAGGGGAAGGGAAGGTATTAGACACACACGAATGGATGAATGGATTGATGGATGGGTGGATGGATGGATGGATGGGTGGGTGGATAAGCCCTCTCAACTCTCATTCAAGAAAATGGGAAAGAGGGTGCCCTCCCCTTTCGTTTGCTTCTTTCTTGGTTCTCTTCCTTTCGTTTGCTCGTTGAGGTGGGTTCAGGGGATGGGATTCTCCTCCCCACCTCTCCCCTCTCGTCTTCTTCTGTGTGCGAGAGAGAGAGAGAGAGAGAGAGAGAGAGAGCGGAAGTAAGGAAGGCAGGAAGGAGGGGATCGACACTGCCCCCTTCCGTGGATGCTCTGCGAAAGGAGAGGAAGGGGGGGGGTCAGGTCGTCTATGCAGCAGTTCTTGGCCCCTCTGTCCCTCCCGTCTTTGTGGAGGCAGACGATCTCTTCCAGCTTCCCGACACGCGTTGACTCCAGCGAAGTTTTACGGAGTCTCAGTCGTCGTCAACTGGTCGCGATGAGAGACAGCAAGCAGGTCAGGCAGCGGTTCCTTTCAGCTCCAACGTGTGTTGAGTACCCATGCAGAATTATTCTCTCAGAGCGTTGAGCCACTGGTTTTCTGTCTCCTCTGCTTTCCGTTATCCACTTCTATGCGAAGACCTTTTCTTGAAAAGTTTGACCTCCAGACAAAGCTGCTTACACCTCAATGAGTTACCGGCCCTCGTGCGTGCACAAAGGTCTGAAAGCACTTCCGTGATCCCCTCCATGCATGTGCGCTTTCCTCCCTGCAGGGACGCCCGAAAAGGAACCGGCGTTCCGAGGAGTGCAGCCGCACAATCGAGCCCCGTTCAGTTCTGCCCTGCGTTTGAGAGATACTGCGGGAGCGCTCAGATGTTCTGAGAGGGCGGGGGGAGGGCAGGGCCGGCAGTGGGGGCGATCGAAGGAAGATGTCCCCCAGAGGTCATGCGGTCGAAGGGATGACGAGTCTTGCTGCATGGAGGTTGTTCACCGGGCCGGGCTGGCTGATCCCCCGCGAGGGGAAGCTTTGGGACCGGGAAATGTGGTGGAAAGGGGCGTGGGGGGAGACATGGCTGGGGGACGCCCTCTCCTCCTGCCTGCACAGAGAGCCAGGGAATTGAAAAATAGAAGAATGAGTCTGACGCGAGCAGGGAAAAATCAGACTGTGCGACATCTCTCTCTCTCTCTCTCTCTCTCTCTCTCTCTGTGTGTGTGTGTGTGTGTGTATGTTCGTGAGTGTGTGTGTGCGTGAGAGTGTTGTGTGAAAGAGGAGTCGAAAGCACAGCGATTCAGATTCCCTGGCGGCCGCTTTGTGCTGCCAGGTTGACAGAATTGAACTCTGCGGCGTCTCTCTCTGTGTGTTCGTGAGTGCGTGCGTGCGTGCGCGCGCGCGTGTGTGTGTTTGCGTGTGTGTGTGTGTGTGTCGGTGTCGGTGTGTCGGTGAGTGAGTGGGTAAGTGAGTACAAGAGAGAGATGGAGTTAAAAAGTCGCAACTACAGTCTGAGAATCCAGGGTTACTTCCGTGCAAATCATTCGTTTATCTAAATGAAGGGAATCCCTTCTCCCCCCTGCCTTGACCCGGCGACCCCCCTGTGCTGCGTCTTGCATCATATAAAAGGAGACTTGTGAGTCAAGTGGTGAGTCTTGTGACCTCTACTGATCTCTACTGTCACTTTCCTGTGTGAAATTGCATCAAGTCTTTTTATTTAATACTTGTTTTTTTATCAGATTGAAACTAGGATTGAAAGCTACTAGCCTGAGGGAAACCTAGAGGGAAAGAATAGTGAGCGACTCATGCAAATATCAGCTTAGCTGGCATTCAAGTCGACTAGCAACTCAATCTGATCAATAAATCATCAACTTGATTTTTAGATTGATTGATTGATTGATATGTTACGCCCTAGGGCCTTCCCGCTATGTCTATTTATCGCCAGAGCTAGCAGGGCGGGGCGTTCTCCAGCCTAAGCTAAGGTATCAGACCCCGTCCTCGGGGCCCGCCAGAGTCTGTTGCCCTGGCCGCTGCTACATGATTATTTGTTGTTCGAGCCATAGCTCTGGATCCGTGTTGGCTTTCCGGCCTGAAAATCGATCTGAAACGGCATGTAATTTAGGCTTCCTCGCTCTTCTTGTTCGCTTTATCAATCTTCTTCTGCAGCTCCCTCCTTCTCCACCCGAACGCTCCTTTGGTCGTCTCTAAGTTATCAATCGTCTCCTCATATTCTTTTATTAGTTTCTCGATCGCCTGCTGCCTTCCGGTGATTCCTGCATGTCTGGCCGCCAGAGCGTCTCCCTCTATGTGTCCGTACTGTCCTGGACACTCCTCAAACACCCTCCGTCTGAATGACGCCCATCCCAAAAACTCATTCACTGTGGCATAATATTTATTCAATTAATAGAAAACAGAAAAGCGTCGAGTTGTCTCTTTTTCCCTCTTCTCTGTTGAGCCCTTCTCTTTCTGTGGCTGCCTTTCTGGCTCTTTCTTCCATCTTGCTGTCCCATTTCTCTTCTATCTTCCTGAATATCTCTGCTCTCTCTCTGTCAAAAACAGGACATTCTGTCATCAGATGGATTTCATCTTCCACCACCTTGATTCCCAACCACCCTCAACAGAACTGGCACGTCCTTTTCTGTAACGGTACCTTTTCTCCCCCCCTTACCGGAATTTTTCCCTGAGTCGCAGCCACAGCCCTGTCTCCCACCCTATATGCTGCTCTCCTCCTGTGTTCCGATCGCGGCGCCACTCTCATATAGCAAAAAGGGGCTCTCTCTATTCTCTCTTTGTCTATTTTCATTGTCAAGCTAACCTTTCTACCTACTCTGTCTTCAAACAAAGAAAGGTGGAGACGGTTTCCATTTGAGACCTTTCTGTACATCTCAGCCATCATCACTCATGTCAGTTCTACCTCCCCCTGACTATTCTTCTCTCTTATGTTTCTTTCTATTCTATGTGCAAACGTCTCTCTGTTTTTTTCGTCTAGCTCATTTTTTGTTCTCTTCAACAGTCATCTCTCTATCCTGTCCACTCTCTCGTTGACTACCTCTGTTCCTCCCTGCCCTACGCTTCCTTTTAGTCTTTCTTTTGCAAAAAGGTGCATTCCTCTGTCTGCGTAGAGTGCCTGTGCACATTGCTTCAGATGAGGGAAAAGATGAAAAGGATGCATTCCTCTTCTCCCCTCCATTTCGTTCTCTATCCGGGCCCCTCTCTCAGGCATGTGAGGATTGCCTGCCCTACCGCTTTGTTTCTTTTCTCCTTTGAAGCCTTCCCTGCCCACCGGATCATTCTGGAAGCCACTTCGAGATCAATCGGAATGAAACCTCCTTCCATCATCAGGGTATCACAATTTTCTTTTTTTCTCAAATGCAAAACAAACCTGACAAATCTTCTTTGCTTCTTGTCGAATTCTGCATACGCGCTATCTGGGTATACATGGATTTCACATCCATACAACCATATGGCGCGCACTGTCTGTTTAAATATATTGAAGCAATCAGCGGGTGGAACCCCTCCCTCCCTTCCTATCTTCCCCATCAGTCCCTGCATGCATCTCTCTACTTTGATTGACCACGCCTCCATCATGGTCTCTAGGTTGCAGTCGGCGGATAGGACTAGTCCCAGGTAGGGTTGCTCTCTTGCTTCTTTCATCACTATCTCCCCCAGTCTAACTTTTTCTTTCTCTCTTGATGCGATATGGCCAAACTGGACCAATCTTGACTTGTCAGAAAATAGAAGACGGAGAAGTTCTACAAAGGCTACAAGGTTCAAAAGAAGAAGGTTCAACTGTCTATCTGGGGATTCGAAGAGTGTTATGTCATCTGCAAACAGAGGGGTAAGGAAATCGACCCACCTCCCGTTTTCTCCTGCTGGCACCTTTAGCCTCTGTCTGTCGGTCTGACATCTCTGTCCTCTCCTTTTTTTTACTTTCTCTGGCAAGTCATATGTGTACACAGAGTAAAGGGAAGGGCCGCTCGGGTCTCTTTACTTGAGTAACTGTCTCTTGTCTTCCGGGTACCACATGCACGTTCCCTTCACCCGTGCCCTCACTTTTTCTAGAGAGGCGTCAACCCATCTGATCAGATCTTCCTCCACCCCTGCCTTTCTCAATTTCTCTTTCAACTTTTCCAGCCTCACTTCGTCAAAAGCCCGTGTGAAGTCAATAAAGGCAACACTGAGCACTTCTATTCGAGCAATAACGAACAGCAAAGGAAAAATTGCATCGCATATGCCTGCCTTTTTCTTGTATGCGAACTGTCATGGCGTCTGACAGTGTCTGGTTTCCTTCTCCACCTTTGTTCTCATGATCATGTCCCTCCATTTTGCATCTGCTACCACCAAATGCACTCCCCTCCATCCCCCAAGCAGTGCAAATGACTTACCCGGTTTTGGAAGAGCCATCACCGGTAAGTCATTCCACCTTTTCGGCTACTAGCCGAAACGATATGCAAGATTAATTAACAAAACATATAAAAATACCAGCTCACTCGATTTTTTCATCGTTTTCAGCATTTCTAGGGGCATTCCGTCCTTCCTAGCGGCCTTTCTGGGGTTGCCTGCTCTTTTCATTACCTTTTTTACCTCCTTCTTCTCTACTGTGTGCCATCTTTTCTCCTTAATTGCTCTACTCACTATCGTTTTTCCTTCTTGTTCCCTCTTTCTCTCTTCTTTCTCTTCTTTTGGCAGCTCGTACGTTTGTTTAAAACCTTTTGCTACCTGCTGGGTCGTCATGCTGTCTTTTACTTTTGTTGGTGCTGCCCTCCTGTCTTTCTTACCGAGTCTTCTCCACACCTTCCAGCAGCCTCCTTCATTTATTTCGACTCTTATGTTCTCCACTTTTTTCTTTTTTACCTTCCGTTGCTCTCTCGTCACCGCGTTTCTCAGCGCTCTCTCTATCATAACTAACTGCTTAAATTTCTCCTCTCCTTGTATGCCTGTCTCAATCTTTCTCCTTCCTGAGCTGAGGTGCTGCTCTCCTTTTCTCGTTTATCCCTCTGCTCTCTTTCTGTTTTCAGGCCTCTGATTTCCTCTGTCACTTTTCTCTCTATTCTTCTGAGTTTTTTTATTTGCTTTCTTCCTTCCCCTCTCAGCGCTTTTGCTGGCTCTTCTTTCCTCTCCCTTTTTCTTTCTTCTTTCTTCTCCTTTTTTGTTGCCCACATGAAGGTTTTCTTCTCTGATATATTACAATTTCTGGTATGTTTCGTTGAGCAAGTCTTTCTTTATTTCTTCTCCCTCTTCCATATCCATTGCTTTCTGAAAGACCTCACTCACTTTTTCCTCCTTCATTCTTTTCTGAAGCTCTTGGAGGTACTTCTCCTCTCCTTCTTTTGTGAGCATTCCCTTCCATCTTAGCTTGATTTGATCTTCTTTTTTCTCATTTTTCTTTCTCTTTTCCCTCTTTTTTATCTTTCTTCGCCTATCTTTTCTTCTTTTCTTTTTATTTTATTCTTGGTTGGCTTCGTTCTCTTCCTCGTTTCCTCTTCCCTCGCCGCTTTCATTCTCTCTTTCTTCCTCTCTCAGGACTAATCTAAGAGCTGAATGGTCTGACCAAGCTGAGCATACACAAAATACAGAAAAAAGAAGAACAGATGGCAGAGACACAAGAGACATGCATACATAGTTGATCAGGGACTCCTGTCAAAGGTAAACGATCCATCGAAGTTGAAGGCTACCTTCTCCCCCCCCTCTTCGACTGCACACCGCCTCAGTCCATTCACAGGAACAATGCCCACCGTCTCATAAAAACGAATAAGAGCCCTTCCTTTCGTGTTCTCCATCTCATCTTTAGACTCCCTCTCCGGTCTGAAAACTTCCTCTCTCCCGCCTGTTTGTGCCCACTCTTCCCCTTCTCCCCCTCCCTTCCCTGTCTAGACTATCAGAGGAGTTTTCTTTCAGGTGCAGGCATTGAAGTTCCCCATTATGCAGACCTCTAAAAATCGGTTTTCTCCTTTTCTTTCTCTCTCTGCTCTTTTATCTTCGATTCTCTCTACCAAATTGTTGACTCAGACAGTATGTCTCATCTACGTAGTTCGACTCTTCATGGAGGTTATACAAGCTAACGAAGAGTGGAAAGCCTGGTGCTTCTGCAAATACCGCTATCTCCGTTGCTCTTTCTGTCGTAAAGCCCAGCTCTCTTGCCTTTCTGCTCATCAACACCATCACCCCCCCTGTCGTCGTCACTTGTCTTCCCTCCTTTACTAACGAGAAATTTGTTCGTTGCAGTCTTCCTCCATTCACACTGTACACTGTCCTCTTTGTTCTAGTTTCATTCATAAAAAGGATGTCGGCTCCTTTCGTTTCTTCTGCGAAAAGCGGGCTTTGCACCAAATTTTCCGTTCTTCCCCTTACATTCAGAGCCCATATCTCTACTCCTTTGTCTTTCTTGTTTTGTTTGCTTTTCCTGTTCGTCACGGAGGAAGACAAAAAAGAAAAGGAAGAAGAGGAAGACGGAAAAGAGGAAGAAGAAGAAGAAGAAGAAGAAGAAGGAGATGACGACAAAGAAGAAAAAGAAGAAGAAAAAGAAGAAGGAGATGACGACAAAGAAGAAAAAGAAGAAGAAGAAGAAGAAGAAGAAGAAGAAGAAGAAGAAGAAGAAGAAGAAAAAGAAGAAGAAGAAGAAGAAGAAGAAAGAGAAGAAGAAGAAGAAAAAGAAGAAAAAGAAAAAGAAGAAGAAGAAGAAGAAGGAGAAGAAGAAGAAGAAAAAGAAGAAGAGGAAATAGAAGGAGGAGAAGAAGAGGAGGAGGAGGAGGAAGAAGAAGAAGAAGAAGAAAAAATCTTCCGGCGGTCTGGCCTCTTCCCACCTCTCCCTTCCTATCCTTTCCCGCCCTCTTTCTTTCCCTCGCCAGTGCCGGGGAAAGAAGAACAAAAGCAAAAAGACTCACAGAAAAAAGAAAAATAAAAAGAAGACGCCAAAGAAGTAGTAAAGCTGTAAGAAGACGGACCTGGTGGGGGACAACGAGGCAAAGAAGCTCGAACAGAACAGGAAAGAGAAGAACATACACATGAACACATGTTGGTACGCATTTGTTCGTCTTTGTGAATTAAACTATTCTCCTTCTCTGATGAGCCTTCGATTTCTGAGGAGAAAGAGAAGCCAAACCGGGATCCGTCTTGCTCGGGTGTGTTGATCGAGAATGGATGTATGCTGCAAAAATATCTGGGATGCTTAAGGGTGTTTTCTGGTTCTTTCTCTCTGGCAGGGCTACAATCTATATCCCAGGGGTCTAACTGAAAGGGAACAAAATCGTTTTTTTCTTCTTTGTCCTCCCTTGGACTCTTCTTCCCTCCTCTCCTTCTTCCCAACAAAAATCCACCATCTTTTCTCACTTGGTTCCTCTCCGTCTCCCCTGCGGGTGGATTGGTCCTTTCTCTGTTTGAAGTTGCCCCGTCTTTCTCTGTGCACTCGCCTTCACATCGCTCTGCACGCAAAGGAGGACACAAGGGGGGGGGAGCACACTGGTCTACATCTTTTTTCAGTGAGTGTGAAAGAGAGTTGGAGGGTAGCGAGGAACGTGGCCGAGGCTCATCTAATCAACACACCTGTATAGGGACTGCCCCTCATGAAGCAGTCCCGCTTCCCCCCCCTTGCATCAGCTCGGGATCTCCAGTGAGCTTCTCGTCCCTACGCTTAGGCCAGCCGAGCCAATTTGCAAAAGAAAAAGAGTCTCGACTATTCGGAGCGGAAGAGTAAAAATTTCTATACATTTTTTTTGAAAGAGTGTGCAACTCGTTGGGGGCCCCATAGGTGGTCTCATGATTTGGCGTGCCTCCTTCCATCTCCTCCCCTTTCTCACTCAGCGCCCAAAACTTGTTCCTTCTCAAAACGTCGGATTCGGATGGAGCCTTCCTGGTATGCTCTCTCTTTTTCCTCCGTCTCTCAATTTTTTTCAGTTCTTCCCCGAGCCCCATCTTTTCTACCCTCTCTATCGTGTCTCTCACTGTACACTCGGTCATCTCTGCCTCTAACAACTTCACCCTTCTCTTCAACATTTTTTTTGCTTCCATCACCCTTTCTATTCTCTTTCTAAGCTCTTCTATCGATCTTTTTTCTTCCTCAATCAACGTTTTTTGCTCGTCTTCCCTTGAAAGCCTTCTTCCGGGGGGAGGCCGGCTTCCGACTTCTCTCTTTCTTCCTCCCCCTTTCTCCTCCTTCAACTGCTAACCCTGTCAACGGCCAACCCCGGAGGCCTCCCCCCTGGCGTTTGCCTGCTGCTGCTCTACACTTCCGTTCTGCTCCTGCATCCTCTTCTTTCCCTTTTGCTCAATCCTAGGGCTCAGTTTCGGGATTCCTGTTTGCTGGCCATCTCTCTCTGTTCCTTCCATCACGAGATCTCTATCTCCCTCTGGGGCTCTCGGTTGGGGTTGCTCTGAGAGGGGAATGCCTAGTCTCTGAAGGGCCTTCCTCACCTCTTCTTTCTTCTGATCGCTGGAAGCTGCATCTCCTATCACTCCCACTGCCCACTTTTTCGTTACCGCGTCTGCCTGCTCCTTCGTCCTTGGGATCACACAGTGGAGTTGGTCCCCTGTTTCTGAGTGCTGCATATTGTTTTGTTTATCAAAGAGGGAGTCGAAATCCCTTGCTACTGTTTCCACACTGAAGACCATCTTCGTCATTGACCCCCACGACTAATGGTTCATCGACATCACCCCCTGGAATGCCTGGAACATCGTCTCAGCAAACACTGCAGCCTGCAGTCGGGTATCTTTTCTTACCCCATTGGGATCGAGTGCTGCTGTGTAGATGAAATTCTTTGCATGTATGCGGATGTCTTTCTTGGGCAGTTTCAGTCCAAGAACAACCTGCAAGCAGATTCTCCTCTCCTCTTCCACCTTCGCCTGGGCCGATCTTTTCTGTCCCTTCTCCAAAATTCCCAGTCTCGTTGCGTGATCGTTCACCCTCTGTTGCATCTTTCTTTGCTGCTCCCTTATCTCCTCTATACTGTCTTTCAGTCCCTGGATCTTCACTCCCAATTTCTCTTCTGTTCGAGCCTTGCTTTCATGGAGTAGCCTTTCCATGGTACCTTCCGTGAGAGCTGGCTGCTCGCGCATCTTCTTTTTGTCCTTGGGCATCTCCTTGTGGGTCCCGTCTTCGTCTGAGCTGATGTCAGAGAGGCCAGGGCACTTCAGAAAGTTCGTCTCTGCGTCTTTTTCCTCCTGCTCTGTCATCCTGACCACAAAGAAAAAGTAAGACGGCTAAGGATTTTTGACTGTTGCACGTATATCCAAAACTTTGCAGTCTCTTCACCTTTTTTTCTCGGGAAGCTTTCATAACATTTTGTTCCGATTCGCTCTGAGAGCGCAGCTTGCAGAAGACAGAAGACAGCTCGCAGAAGACAGCTTGCAGAAGACAGCTCACAGATTAATTAAATGCTCGCAGATGTTATCGATTATAAATTAAAAAACGGTTGAGTTTAAGGTTTATGCATGCCTAGGTTCATGCAATCAGGGTATCCAATTAGGTTATGTTAGAATAGGTTAGGTCAGGTTAGGAAGCTTAGGTTAAAGTTAGTTTAGGTTTTAGGTTAGGTTTAGGTTAGAAACCTAGTCAGAAGATGACTCGGATGGACAACACAGACTAAAAAATGAAGTTTACACCTGTAAAAATGATGTTTTTCATTTGAAAATTGCCTTGCACACTAGTAAGAATTTTGAATCAACTTTTTGAATATCATGTTGGATCAAGCTTTTGAATACTATTTTTCAATCAAAAAAAACACAAAATGAACACACTTTAAAAAATTTTCTTTAATTAAACACAGGGTTTACATGTTTTGACTTAATATAACGTTGTAAAAATATATATAACATTATGATATCACTTAGTATGATCATATTTCATACCTGTAAGAATCGTATCCTTGCAATTCAGCTTAGTAACCTACGGTATGTTACCTATCTGGAATGAGTGCTCGGACATCGGCAGTGGGAGTGCTTTTTGCAGGACGGGAAAGGGAAAGACGGAGATGGGATTACTGCTTCTGAGGATATTCGTGGAGATCATGCCTTCGGTCTCCGCAGGATGAATAAAAACCCTGCCGCCTGTAACATTCCACCCACGAGTGCCCCCTTCACCGGTCAGAATTTTTTTCAAACAAGAAAACATAAAACACACAAAGAGCCTGCATGCTCGCGTAGGTGCAGCGCAGGGAAGTCTTCTTACAAAGGACAAAATGCAAAACGACGACGCTCTTCGATAGAAAGTTTGGTCAGGGGGATTCGCTCAGAAAAAGAAGGGAAACGACCGTTGGTGTGTTTGTTGTAGAGTTTGGTGGAGCTTGGTGTAGCAGTGGGCGGGTGGGACGCGAGTACAACGCCCGCAAGAGGAGGAGACGGATACACTCGACTGAGTCGAGGGAGACTGCTGCACAAAAAGTTTTTCTTTCAATTCAATCAATCAATCAATTCACTATAAGGTGAACTGATTTCCTTTCGAAGAGTAAAAAGCTGTGCAGCCTCTGCTGACACAGGCTTTAAGCCCATTGGTGGGAGGTAGGCTGTGGACTCCAAACACAGCCAAAAAGATAACTGATCAGAAGGAATTTACGTGAGGAATTTTTTCCTCTCGCTTGGCGGAAACCATTGACAAAAGCTAGAGAGGGAAGCTTTAGGAAGTAACTTCTCTCCAGCTAGCTAGCATTAGAGGTGGGCAGACCCACGCAAGAAGGAGACAGGAGATCGCACATAGAAACTTGTGTCTGTCAGGAGGCTAGCTCCTCTTCCTAGAAGTTCAATCACTCAGACATTCATTCTATACTTCGATCCATCGAATTTCTCAAATTCACTCATGCGCGCGCAATGCTGGAAGCCACACGGCCCCGGCATTGGGTTGGGTCCCAGCCTGCCGCCGAAGCGCACACCGTGTCGGTCCAGCCACGTCCCGCCGGGCTGGATCCATTCTCAATCCCCTTCCCTCTTTTGCGGCTCCGGCCAGCTGCCGTTCGCTCCGACGGACGCCGCAGGTGGGAACAGGAGACGGGACAAAGCAGACGGATCCATCCTCAATCCCCTTCCCTCTTTTACGGCTTCGAACGGCTGTCGCTTGCCCCGACAAGTTGTGCAGTCGGGGAAAGGAGACGGGGACACAGGAGAAAACCTTCTCTCTCTTTCTCTCTCTCTCTCTCTCTCTCTCTCTGACACACATATATACATACATATAGACACACACACTCACTTGAGCGCGTGTGATTCCGCCCTGGATGCGAAGAAAGGGAACTACAAGTCGGGACACTTTCGGGAAACTTTCGGGAAACCGGAAACAACAGAAATCTGCGTATGCAACAAGTGGAGTTGTTGAGACAGACTGCATGACAAGCAGACACTGTCAGGCTAGCAGACAGGAAGGCACAGTGGTTGGCATATTGGAGCAGAGGCTAAAGTCAGGAAACCGACTCTTTCAGCCAGTCCCTTCACGATTCAGAGACCAGTCTCCGAGAAGGGCTGCTGTCGGCTGCTGTGTTCTCTCATTTCTCTGTAACAACGGTTCTGCAGACACACAAGCAGGCGCACACGATGACCCAACGAGTTGAGTGGTGGCCAATGCACAGTGTGTGGTCTGATGAATAATAGATGGCAAATGAAGCACAGATGCAGGCGCACACGATGACCCCACGAGTTGAGTGGTGGCCAATGCACAGTGTGTGGTCTGATGAATAATAGATGGCAAATGAAGCACAGATGCAGGCGCACACGATGACCCAACGAGTTGAGTGGTGGCCAATGCACAGTGTGTGGTCTGATGAATAATAGATGGCAAATGAAGCACAGATGCAGGCGCACACGATGACCCAACGAGTTGAGTGGTGGCCAATGCACAGTATGTGGTCTGATGAATAAGAGATGGCAAATGAAGCACAGATGCAGGCGCACACGATGACCCAACGAGTTGAGTGGTGGCCAATGCACAGTATGTGGTCTGATGAATAAGAGATGGCAAATGAAGCACAGATGCAGGCGCACACGATGACCCAACGAGTTGAGTGGTGGCCAATGCACAGTGTGTGGTCTGATGTGTGTTTGCATGGGGAGGTACTGTCTTTCTCTTTCTCCTTCCCTGCTTCGGAGGCGATGTCAACCTGGACAAAAGAGGGAGGTACTGTCTTTCTCTTTCTCTTTCTCCTTCCCTGCTTCGGAGGCGATGTCAACCTGCACAAAAGAGGGAGGTACTGTCTTTCTCTTTCTCCTTCCCTGCTTCGGAGGTGATGTCAACCTGGACAAAAGAGGGAGGTACTGTCTTTCTCTTTCTCTTTCTCCTTCCCTGCTTCGGAGGCGATGTCAGCCTGCACAAAAGAGGGAGGTACTGTCTTTCTCTTTCTCCTTCCCTGCTTCGGAGGCGATGTCAGCCTGCACAAAAGAGGGAGACTCAGTTACAGTTTACCTGCAGACGGTCCTTCAACTGTTACATGCATTGGTTCTCCTCATGCCACCAGTCTTCTTGTTTGTCTTCTACTGTCTCACTCTGTCGCTGTCTGAAAAGTTGTCCGGCCACAAGATGCAACACAGGACGCACTTCCGTGATCATCATCCCCCATGGTCTCAGGGTTTCCACGCTTTTTGCTTTCTCCCAACTGTCTATGACACCCCACTTCTCCCTTTCTTCCCAATACAAGTCAGTCAAAAAACAGTCAACATCGGGGCAGTCTCCAGGGAGAGAAGTGAAACGATGCATGTCCAACTCTGGCAGAAGAATATCGTCTCCTCGTGAAGAAGTGTGCCAAACCCCGATGTGTGCATCCAGACCACAATCTGACCAACGCCCCCATGCAAAAAACAAAACCCAGAAGTACCAAAGGGCATCACATGAAAGCCACTGTCCTGACACATGCTGCTGAGGGAAACTGCCTGCAAGGATCCACTGCTTGACAATCTGCAGAACCTCGCACCAGATAGAAACTCTTTCCTGTCTGTCGTCAGGCAAACGAGAAGGCTGTGCAGAGAGATCCAACCCCGAATGCACCCAAAAAAACCAGTCACGGGCAAGCTGGGTTCTGTCTGGATTTGAGTGAATGAGTTGGGGAGAGGGAGACAGGGCAGAGCTCAAATCGGGTGGGGCGGGCGCGACAAAGACCGGAAACGGTTCGGCGGTCTGAACTGACTGATCGACATGAGAAATGAATGATCTCCTTGATCTACTGGCTTGCGAGTTGACGAAAAACGACCTTTGTGTTTGGACGGACGAGTTGGTACGTGTTGCAAAAAGATTGGAAGGCTCTGTCTGAACTGATGCAGTGGTGAGTCGACTGACTGGAGTTTCTGTTTGAACAGAGGAAGTGAGATGCATGGAGACTGCATGGTGTCTCTGTCTGAACAAACGAAGAAGCAAGACGACATACTGACTGTTCTTTTTGGACAGCTGCGCAAGCAGATTTCTCCAAGGCCTCACCCGTCTGACGAAGAGACCGATCCGCACGGAGGCCCAACGAGTTGGCGGCGGCCGGTGAACACTGTCCAACTTACGTCGCTCTCCCTTCTTGACCCCTTCGCACTGGCAGGCCAACTCGCACGAAGGCCCCAACGAATGAGGCGGCGGCCGGGTAGACATTCCTTTTTGACCAGGCAAACAGGGGAGCAGCTTGTCCGACTCCGGAATGACTGCTTGGACATCGGCAGTGGGGGTGCTTTTTGCAGGACGGGAAAGGGAAAGACGGAGACGGGATTACTGCTTCTGAGGACATTCGTGGAGATCGTGCCCTCGGTCTCCGCAGGACGAACAAAGACCCTGCCGCCTGTAACATTCCACCCACGAGTGCCCCCTGCACCGGTCAGAATTTTTTTCAAACAAGAAAACACAAAACACACAAGGAGCCTGCTCGCGTAGCTGCAGCGCAGGGAAGTCTCCTTGCGAAGGACAAAATGCAAAACGACGACGCTCTTCGAGGGAAAGTTCGATCAGGGGGATTCGCTCGGAAAAAGAAGGGAGACGACCGTTGGTGTGTTTGTCGTAGAGCTTGGTGTAGTAGTGGGCGGGTGGGAGGCGACCACGATGCCCGCAAGAGGAGGAGACGGATACACTCGACTGAGTCGAAGGAGACTGCTGCACAAAAAGCTTTTCTTTCAACTCACTGCGAAGTGAACTGATTTCCTTTCGAAGAGCAAAAAGCTGTGCAGCCTCTGCTGACACAGGCTTCAAGCCCATTGTTGGGAGGTGGGCTGTGGACTCCAAACACAGCCAAAAAGACAACTGATCAGAAGGAATTTACGTGACTCTCGCTTGGCGAAACCATTGACAAAAGCTATAGAAGGGAAGCTTTAGGAAGTAACTTCTCTCCAGCTAGCTAGCATTAGAGGTGGGCAGACCCACGCAAGAAGGAGACAGGAGATCGCACATAGAAACTTGTGTCTGTCAGGAGGCTAGCTCCTCTTCCTAGAAGTTCAATCACTCAGACATTCATTCTATACTTCGATCCATCGAATTTCTCAAACTCACTCATGCGCGCGCAATGCGGGAAGCCACACGGCCCCGGCACATTGGGTTGGGTCCCAGCCTGCCGCCGAAGGGCACACCGTGTCGGTCCAGCCATGCACGTCCCGCCGGGCTGGATCCATTCTCATGGTACATGCATACAGAGTTACTGAAAAGTCAGTAACTAAAATTGTTGACTGACAAATAGCTGTTACTCTTAAACGGACTATGTACTAGTCAATTTGATTAAAATGAAGGATATAAGATTTCTAAAGGTTTAAAGTTAGTATTACTTAGTAAAAGAACTGCATGAAAAAAACACTGTTTAAACTTTAAACACATACAGGGCCAAGATTAGGACTGAGGGAACATACACACGAAGGCAATTTAGACAAGCTACTATTTCTAGTACTATTTGAAGCTACAAGAGACAAGCTGGGAAACAAGCAGGGTTGTTTTCCTTTTTTGTCGCACATGGTGACATGACGAGAGTCTCATTCCATTTTATAACGACGCATGCTGACCCTAAGAATGAAAGACATCATACATACAGACTTGCAAACAGATTGAACGGGCGTTGACACACACTGACGCACAGAACACCCTTCTCTCTTTGATTTTTGCTGTGCCAGTAGCCAGCCCACCTGCCTGATGACAGACTGGATGCGCGCGCGTTCTCCCATTTGTCTTTTTTCGTTTTGCGGTCCTTTCGTCTTTTCCTTCCCCATTTACCCTTACTTCCATGATTCGGCCTTTTCACAAGAGCAGAAACAGAGGGGCTAGAGAGCAGGCAACATGCAGGACACGGAAGAGCGGGACAGAGGAACGGAGGAGGAACGGGTGTCTGAATGGAAGAAAGGAAGGATCATGGAAAAAGGGATAAATAGCGGAAAGGAGCGATGAGGGATGATTGATGCGTTGGTAAGATGAGAGTGACAAGCCGCAAGAACAGGAGAGATAGATCACTGCATAAATAGAGGGTGGAAAGGTGACACAATGGAGATAATCAGAGGATAGGAAGAGAAAACTTACATGCGTAAACGATATTTTGCAGGCAGCAAGAGTGACGGAAATAAATAGATACCGCAGGAGGCTCCGCAAAAGACAGAAAGGAAGGAACGAAGGAAGGAAGAGAGAAAGAGAGAAACCAAAGAAAGAAAGAAAGAAAGAAAGAAGGAAGGAAGGAAGGAAAGAAAGAAGGAAAGGGCAAGGAAATAAGGAGAAAAGACAGATAGACAGAAAGAGAGATAGAGAGAAATCAAAGAGAAGAAAAACGGTTGGCGGAATCGTCCATCAACCACATTGGATTCCGTCTCCTTCCCCCCCCACGGATTGCACATTCCTTTTCATTACGAAAGCAGACACGGCTAGCTAGGCGAGGGGGCGGGAAGAAGGGAAACAATAAAGAATGCACGCAAGAGGGGGAATGGAGAAAGAAGGAAAAGTCTAGGGCAGAAGGAGAAGAAAGAGAGACGAAAGGGCAAGACAAGGATAATCGCAGGCAGCTGCTCAACGATAAATAGCAAGCTTGGTGCGGGTGGCCACCTCTGCGAATTCAGAGAAAGACGAAGAGACAGAAAGACGCTGTGCCCTTTTCCCCGCCCCCCTAGCACCCCCCCAGCTCATTTGAGCTAGAGGCGTGGAAAGGGAACGACGAGATAAGAGAGCACTCTCTCTCGCAATCGATCGATCAATCTGCAGACCACGTGGGAATCTTCACTGTCATTCAGTCGTTTCTTCTCAACAGCTCCTCCTTGCACTCCGTGTCTGTCTTTGTTTACGTCAAAAGTGGAGGTTGTTGACTCACGTGGGCGCATGCACGCCTGAAAACAGGCGCGCATAAATAGGAATAAAAATTGGCAGACATTTAGATAATTGCATGGAGGGCTTCACATTCACATGTACCCTCACTCACGCAAGAGCAGATAAAGAAGAAAGAGAGCGTGTCCCACCACTGTCGCATTCGCGAAGGACGGAGACACCCCCCCAGGTCCAGAGAGGAAAAAGGAAAGAAGACCTTATCCATTGCCACAAGTGTGCGGTCAGAAGAGAAGAGAGGAGAGGAGAAGGACCTCACGTACGTGTGCAAAGAGAGAGATCAGATAAAACGAACATACAGCGATGTCTCACGAGCAGAAGAGCATCAACAGACCTCCAAAAACGCAGCATACAAACCAACGACCGAGTCTTACGTGCGCAGTTCTGCTGAGGCGGTTGCATGAAGGTTCTTCACGCTCCTTCAAGTGCCCACACATCAGTGAGCCAAAAAAATTGATTGATTGACCCGATCAGCTGGAAATAAGATATTAAATACAGAACAAACGCACGCCAGTCACAATTGCGAAAGGCGATGTGTGACAGAAAAGAGAAAGCACGTCGGGCACCTTGGGGGAGATACACAGACTCTCACGCAGCACTCAGGAGGACAGAAGCGCCCCCCCCCGCTTTTTGCATTTGATCAAGGAACGAACTTTGACGTGCACGATGACAACACCAAACGAAGACCACCCCCACGCGCACGAATGAAAGAGACTGCCAGATGAGACTCTTTGTCTCTCCCCTGTCGGTCTCACCAAGTCACTCACCCGTTCATTTCACTAACTTACACCCTCAGTTTTCATTTCACATGCAGCTACCACAATTTGAAGCCCAAAAGCAGCGTTGCCGGACGGACGGAGGGCTCTCTTGTTTTATGCCTTTTAATTAAATTTTCTTTCATTTGCAAACGAGTATTGTCGTTAATTCCTTTCCCCAGTTCTTCTCTCTCAGTGCCACTGTGGACTTTGAAGGGCTCTCTCCGTCCCTCTGACGCACGCCTAGATTTCTCTCTCTTTTCTCAAATGGATTCGTAGAGACTGACGAACGCTCAACGGCCGCTGGAGGAAAGCAGATGTGAGAGAACCGATGGAGAGAGAGAGAGAGAGAGAGAGAGAGAGAGAGAGAAACAGGTAACAAAATCACGCACTCGCACCGTTGATCGTCTGTCAAGAAAGAGTGATGCACACACACAAGGATCTCATTCCATCTCTCGGGAACTCGTCGAATCCCTTGTCTTCCTTTGCCTTCTCTGTTTGGCTCTGGATCGACTTTCTCTCTGACGCACGCAGAGATTCCCCGAGTGTCTTCCTTTGGCTTCTCTGTTTGGCTCTGGATCGACTTTCTCTCTGACGCAGGCAGAGATTCCCGAGCCTCAAGAAGCTCTCGGGCCCTCCATTCTCTCTCTTTGTCCTGCCCACCCAGTCTTACCCACCCAGTCACTCACTATGCATGCTCATGCACTTATGGTTGTCCCTCTTCACCTACCATATTTTCTTTCAATAGAGGGCTACAACTTCGCAAGCCCTTTAAATAGTGCGAATTGGATCAAAAAGGAGAGAGAAAAACCCCACAGGCGTTAGTTTACAACTCAGCACATCAGCCAGTGAGTCAGTCAATCAGCACTGAACCATGCACACGTCCCTCCCTTTCTCCGTCCCTCTCTCGCTGTTCGCCTCCGATCTGTCCCCCTCTCCGTCGCAGCTTCTCGTGCTACCGTCGCTGCTTCTCATGGTCAGATCGAGGCACGCACCGCTGTTGCTCATGCTGCTGGTGGTGGTGGCGGTGGGGGGGATGGTCAGGTGGAGGACACTGTTGGCGCACTCGTTCTCTTCCTCCTCGTCGTCGAGGGCGTCGTCGAGGTCGAGCTCTGCCTCGAGCCTGCACACACACACAGAGAGAGAGAGAGAAAGAGATGAACAAATTAATACCCCAACGACTGGATGGCTGACACCCCAACAGCCTCACGCAGGCCTCTCCTTGTTCAAGCAAACAGTGGTGAGCTCTCTCTCCATTCCGTCCTTGAACGAACAGGCTTTCCCCCCATGCAGAAGGATGGAGCGACAAAAGTGAAGGAGATCAAAAGAAAGAGGTGAAACAAAACCTGCCCTCGTTCGCTTCTCGTCCTTCCCTTTCGCCGACCAGGCAGGCGCACAAAGACCACACAAAGGAAAGGAAAAGGATCTTTCAGCCTGGAAAGACTGACATGTCCGCCTCCTCCTGGAGCTGCCGCACTTCCTCTGTCGCCTGCTCGGCCTCCTGCTTTGCTTTCTGGGTTCGGGCCTGCAATTAATGGAAGGACCAAACAGAGAGGGGAGAAAGGAAAAGGGGCGGGCAGAAAAAAGGTTGCCTTGAAGTGTACGGCCTGTCGGAAGAGGAGGGGGGCGCAAAATGGCATGAGAAAACACAGCGATCTCTCTTTTTCCTTGCGGGTTCGCTCTCGCTTTCTCCTCATCACATCCTTGCAAGCCTGTCAACCTGTCCCTCTCATGCATTCCTGTTTGTGCATGTGTTTGGAGTGAAAAACCGTCCTTTTTCTCTCCCGAACCTCTCCCCTTTTCTCCTTTGAGAAGGCCGACAGACATACCTACCTTCTCTTCCACCTCGTCCTTCACTAAGGCGAGAAGCGCCTCGTCCATCACCATCCCCACCTCCTCCTCCTCCTCCTCGCGCTCCTCTTCCTCGTCCTTTCTCTTCTGCGCCTGCAAAGCGGAAACAAACAATTTGGTCAGAGGAGACGAGAGGAAAGAGGCGTGCAGAATGATAGAGAGAGATTCCATTCTCCTCCAAAGACTTCTTCCGTTCTCTCTGTTTCATCATCTCCAAGGAGCAGATTGAATTCCTCTCGGGGAACTTTCCGTTCTCTGTGTCTCATCTCCAAGTCCAAAAAGTGAGAGACGTGAAGGAAAGACATTTTGTCCGTCTACTTCACAGCATCCCTCAACCTGCCCCCCCGCCCACAAGAGAAAAGTTCAAAAGGAGCTCACCTGTCGAATTTCATCGTGCAGCGCCTTCGCCTTCTCTGCAGCGAGTTGGTGTGCCATCTCACAGGCCTGCAAGGAGGGTGACCCCATTGCAACAAAAACACATCCACGCAAGGAGACCCCATTGCAACAAAAACACATCCACGCAACAACTCGCGCGTGAAGCAGGACCAGAGAAGCCGAACAAGGCACAAAAGGAAGGCCTCTTCTTCCAGAGAAAGCGGGGGAAAGAGAAAGAGAGAGAGAGACGCCCCGAGTCCTCACGGGTCCATCCAGAGACAAACACTAAAACACACTCACATGCGCGCGTGCGTGCGCACGCACGCGCGCGCACACACACACACACACAGACACTAGAACATGCATGCACGCACCAATGGGGAGAGGGAGGGAGAGAGAGAGAGAGAGAGAGAGAGAGAGAGGAGAGGAGAGGAGAAGAACATGCAGAAAAGAAACAGGGTCACTTTCCCTCTCGCTCACCTCCCGGAATCTCTCCTTCGCTGCCTTCAGCTCCTGGAACTTCTGCTTCCTCCTGAGTTGTTGTTCGAGGTCTTCCCGCTGGACCCTGCACACGGACAAACACACACATGCAAAGATGCCAAACAAAGGCAGGCAGAGACAAAAAAAGAATGGAAGGAAGGGAGACCGGACTGTCAGAAAGGCAGGCAGACGAGGTACACACACTCAGTTCCGTCTCCTTTCAATCTCATGCAGGGCTAAGCAAAGCGTGGGGCAGTGAGCATTCATGTCAGTCTTTTATCCACACCTCGCAAAGCCCGACCAAATTTGCTCCAGCAAGAACCTGTGCTGCTGCTCTTCTTCTGTTGATTGAATGCACACACACACACACACACACACACACACACAGAGAGAGAGAGAGAGAGAGAGAGAGAGAGAGAGAAAGAGAGAGAGAGAGAGAAAGAGAAGTAAGCGAACCGACTCACTAGCACACTGACTGACTGTTTGATGACTGCTTTGATTTTGTCCCTGAGTTTCTGTGCGTACTTTTTCTCCCTCCGCTGCTCCTTGTGGCATCTCTGACAGATCTTACACACGCCGCACCCGCACCCGCATCGGCGGCATGTGCCACAGCGGTTGTGATTCTCCACAGACTTGGGGGCAGACCTCGGACCCCAGGTGAGGCAGTGGAAGCAGCGCCACTTCTTGTGCACCTCAGCCACCTGACACAAAGAAGGAGGGCAGTGGGGTACCTCGCTTTTCTGTGCGCAGCGACACTCCACTTGCTCTGCACCACTACAGCTGCACAGCTCAGTCGAGACGAGACTAACTCGGAAAGATTTCACGCAGCACTTCGGGGGAATGTAGACGTCTACAGAGACGAATGTGGAAGACAAAAAAAGACGAGACGGGAGGAGCTGTGTAGAAAGAGATGAAGCAATCCCACTGACAGTTTGAGAGGGTGTGACGGGACAGAACTCTTTCAAGCACTTGCCGCATTCCACAAGCCGCTCCTCGTCGAGGCACAGGGCGCAGACGAAGGAAGGGATCCGATCGTCGTCCTTCAGTCGGTCCTCCCGTCTCCTGCATCAGACAGAGGAATCGAAAATCAAAATCAACGCACTCGGTGACTGAAAGTGGTAGAGACACCACCAGATCTCCTTACTTACTCGCCAGGAGCAATGGGATGCAGTCCGCACTCGATGCACAGGCGCTTTCGGTACTTCTCTTTCGCGATTCGGTGGGTCACTCTTCCAGGATCGAGTTCTTCTTCGCATTCCATCCTGATTTCCAGACCTTTCCTTCTTGTCAGGCAGTTCTTGGTGAGGAGATACGCACAAGTTCAGTTCCTTTGACTTTTTTTTCTTTTCTGGACCTTCTCTGACAACCTGACACCCTGAAGAGCGGGGCAAAGGTGGTGACACGGTAACCTCTGGTACGTAGGTCATGGTAGATCTCAGATGGTCTCAGTCTGCTGTCCAGTTGAAATGTGCATGATGAAAGAAAAAAAAACGCGGCTTGCATGCGACGCGTTGCCGCACTGGCCGCCGGGGATTGTGCGGCCACGCGATGACTCTGCAGCAAGCAAGTCACACAATCACACAAGATCCCCAATTCGATGACCACGAAAGGCCATTCTCGCAATTTCTCGCAAGCCAACGACGTCCGTTCGACGGTTTGTTGGACATGACTGGAGATCCAAAAGAAGTTGAATTGCCGATATCTTTCGATTTTGTTCTCGCGAGACAGCCTGGTGGACACAAACCTGCTGTCCAATCTCATCTGACGAAAGAGGCTGCAGGCATCTTGCGGTGCCATCAAACGGACTGTGGCTCTCTCATTTTTGTCTTGGACTTTGTGCGTATTCCTGGCGATCCAAAAAAGTTGATCTCCTTCAGGAATACTTTCGTAAAAGAATCTTTTCCCATACCTAGCGAGGTCTTGAAAACTTATTGCGAACACAACTCACTTCGGTTGCCACACCAGTGACGTGCCGCTAGAGTCAGATGGACAAAATGGCAGAGGAAGAAGAGAAGGCAGGAAGAGGACATACCTCCCTCCATGATGGAGGCGAGAAGGAGAACCAATTCGCCAGTGCGGGAGTGTACCAGACACAGCAGGGCTTCCCTCTTCAGGCAGGTGAGTGGCGAATCAACAGAAGAGAATTGCGTGCAACAACAATCGCTGTTTGTGTATCCAATTCATTTTCCTTCTGCCTGTCTGCCTACAGCTGCAGGGCCGATGGGATCACGGGACACTGCGCTGGTGGACACGCTCCCGGGAGACAAAGAGGACCGGACACCCGCCTTCGGGGGCACTTTCGGTCTGCAGGCCAGAGCGACCATAGGCGCAGACGGAAGGGCTTTCGGAGAGCAGCCCACTGGGGCAACAGACGACGCTCTACGACGTGCACCCCTGAGAGAGAGGATGAAGGACACCGCCGTCGCCTTTCCGCAGGGCCTGAGGGAACCTCCAGTGACTCCAGAAACCGCCGCCCTTCTCCAAAACATCCCTTCACATCCTGTCAGCTCCTTCTGTCTCTCCGATGTGTCTTTCCTCTCTTTCTTTCTCTTCGGCCGTCTCCAACAACCGTGGCTCCACCCTCACTCACCTTTTCTCTTTTCTCGAAGAAAATCTCGAAATTGATTTGTCTTTCTGAGACCACTGTCACACTCTTGCCTTGTCACTGGTAAAGCCGTTTGCTTCACCCTTGAGCTTTATATGGTTGAGGGTCAGCGCCCCGCGATCGTAAATTCCATGGTCTTCCTTCTTCTCTGTTGCCCCCTCTGTCTGTCTCTGCAGGCCTCCACTCAAGAGGCAGACAGAGAGAGGAGAGGACCCTCGCGCTTCTATCGTCTCCAGCCGCCGGGAGACCCCACAGAGGAACGACGCCGGATTCTGGGGCGGCCAGGGGAACGGGGGGTGCCTGCTGGGGGACTCCATCCCTCCACCCACAGCCTCTCTTCGTCTCCTGCGCTGCAAGAACGACTCCATGGGGCTGCAGCAGCAGCTGGAGGCGGTCGTGAGAGAGAGATGGAGGGTCTGGGGGGGGGACGGGCAGCATTCCACTCGCAGGGTGTGGGAATGGGGTTGGAGGGGTCTGCAGGCAGTTACCCCGGCTATCCGTCTGCTGAGGGTCCGATGGATCATCTGCCTTCTGCTGGGGTCCCTCTGCAGGGGATGGGGGTGCCTCCTCCTCCTAGGGGTGAGGGAGAGGCCGGTTTTGCCTTCCACTCATTTCTGCCGGACTCGCGAGCACACAAGTTGGTGCAGGAGCACGGAGTGAGGGGGAGAGAACGGGCTCCTTGGAGGCCTGTGGGGGTTGTGCACAATGTTCCGGGGGCTCGCGGCAGGGAGAGGGAGAGAGGCGGGGGGGTGCAGGAAGGGGAGGGGGAGGGCTGGGTCTCCGCGAGATTCCAGGGAGGGGGGTTGGACCCGCAGAGCTGTGAACTCTTCGGCGTTCCTATCGACGACTCGATTTCTCCCTCATGTCCGTCAGTCAGTCAGTCAATCAGACAGTCAGTCACTCTTCAGCACAGTTGGTTCTCACGCATGCGTAGGAAAAGAAAACGTATCCATTCCCATTCAGACACAGAGATTTTTACAGACAGGAACTGGGCAGGTGGGAGGGGGCAAGGCGGAAGGAAGTAGAGGTCGCACGGAAAAAATGTCCTTCGTTTGGTTCATGTCTGGCTTTCATTGTTTCCTTTGTTGCTGCACTTCTGGAAATTTGTTCGATGGACAGTAGAAAAAACCCTCTTTGCTTTATTTTCTCTACGATTCTTTCGTCAACGATCTCTACCGTGAGGTCATTGCAGCCTCAGTTGTGTCCACCTGCACTTTCTCATTTGTGTCTTCGCTCCCCCCCTGCGTCTGCTCGTTCAGTCATTCTGCCACCCTATTTTGGAGAGGGCACGGCTCTGAGGCCCCCGAAGGGTGACGTCATGGCTCGGCACGCAGCAGCCAGAAGGCAGTGGGAAAGCGATCGGTCTGTCTTCATTGGCACTTTTGTGGACATGTCTCTTTGTTAGGTTATTTGCCTTTTTTGACGTTTTCTCTCAGTGTGCCTTCCTGCATATTCTCTCAGTCTGTCTGCCTGCCTGGCCGCATCTTTCTGGTCAGACGGTTTGCCCACCCTATTTGTTTCGCCTGAGCCCCCTTCCTTGGCCCTCTGATTCCCTCAAATGCCCTTCCAGATGATGAGATTCTGCGGAAATATTTCTGTCAAAGATTCTGTTCCTTCGTGTGAGATGGAGACCTGACCGTGGTGTCTGTCGACTTCGTGCGGCAGCTTACCGTCCGCTTCTTCTCTCTTCTGTGTCTGCTACCGGGCTTTCTTCCTTCCTTCCTGGCTGCAGGTACCTGAGGGCCGTCTCGGCCAGGCAGGAACCCTCAAAGCCTCGTGTGGCGAGGCCTTCCAGCGTCTCGCGGAGATGGGCCGAGGAGGAAGCACTCTGTCAGTCAGTCAGCGTGTCTATCGTTGTGGGCGTGGGAAAGTCTGGGGTCAGGGGAAGACGGAAGGGTCTCCGTCAGGCAGCTCTTGGCGGCTTGATTGGCACTTTTTTTGTTCCTTCCCTTGCAATGTTCCAATCCCTCTCGTTTGATCCCACCCTCAAAAAAGTCAAATCGCTTGCTTGCTCGTCCTATGTCTTGCCTTCGTTGGCCTGCCTCTTTCTTGAATTTTCCTTCTTTCATTGTTCCTTCTGCCTCTTGCTCTTTTCACCTCGATCCTTCCCTCTCTCCCTCGCAACTTTCGTTCATTCCCTCTCCATCCCTCTTCCTTCCTTTGTTTTGCGACTGGCTGTGCAGATCCAGACTTCAGCGACTGGCCCGAGATTGAGGGTGAGGGGGGGCGACTGAGAACGTCACAGCAGCAGGAGCAGGACCCTCTCCGTCAGCGTCCCTTCTCTGCCCAACCTGAGAGGGAAAGAAGAGGGCGATCCCCTGCCGTCTCCCTCCGGCACCCGCGTCGCCCCGTCTCCCCCCAAAGCTGCGTCAACCTGGGGGGGGTCGCGGGGGTGGGGCGTGCTCCTGGCAGTGGAGGGGTGTGTGCGGAGATGAGACCTTTGGGGGTCATCCACAACAAGTCTGTGGCAGGTGTCGTCACCACAGGGTGGGTACGTCTGTCTGTCTGTCTGTCTGCATGCATCCATGAGGGTCTGTTCGGTTCTGGTCCTCTGCATAGGAGGGTGTCGAGCAGCATTGGGGATAGGGGAACAGACAAATTGATTGTTTGTCCTCGTTGGGGATTTCTTTTCTGGTTTGACTGCTATGTGCCTCTTTTCTGCTTCTCTGATTGACTTTGAGCCTGCCTGTCTGCCTCTTTGCCTACCTTCTTTTCTTTGTACAGCATCGGTGTACTTCGTTGCATTCATTCTTCCAACCCATGCCTGACTGACTCCACTCATTTGTGCACTGAACGACGACACGAACAAACGACGACTCGACCGACCGATCGACGCGATGCATGGATGGATGGATGGATCTCGCAGGAAGTACCCGAACAGAAGATGCAAACCTCTCCCGAAACCCAACGACTACGTCCCGCCTCACCTGAAGAGAAGAGACTCCCTCCGACTGGCAGTCAGGGTCAGTGGGGGCACTGCGTGAGCATGTGGTGTTGTTGGCTATGGGGTCCTCAGCTTGGCAGTTTTCTTCGCGAAAAATATTGATTTTCTTCCCTGCTCTTTGTTCCCGTCTTTTCTTTCTTCTTTTTTTTCAGCTTTTGTTTCTCGACTTGCTTGCTCCTTTGCGCTCTCTCTCCCCCTCTCTCTCCGTCCCGTTGATTCTCTCTCTCTTCATTTCGTGTTCTGTGAGTACTAGATTAGGAAAGCCTCTCTCTCTTTTTTGCCCTGTTTGCCATTTGTCTCTTCTGGCCACTTTGAGGCTTGACTTTGCCTCATTGAATTCCGTTTTTCATTCTTCTTCTTCTCCTTTTCAATCCAATCTGTCCTTTTGCAGAAAGCGCTGGTGATGAGCGGGCCGGGGGCGGACGCTCCTGGGTCCTTCAGGGCCTGGTGAGGTCGGGTCGTGCAGGGCGGGGCATACTTATTATTAATAGTAGGGTGAGTAGTGAGTCGTGTGGAGCAACGGGAGGGAAAGGAGGATTGATTTTACAGAGTGGACGGCTGAATGGGTGACTGGGGGCTGATGGGGGGGATAAGGAGAGGGAGGGTTGATTGGAACATCTACTCACTCCCTTATTCCCTCAATCTGCTGGGAGGGCAGCCTGAGGAGGGCCAGAGAGAGTGTCCGAGACCTTCCGGTGCCCATTCTCTTTACTCTTCCTTCATCACTCTTCCTTCTTTTGTTGGTCTGGTCGACTGGACGGGGGCTCCTGTAGGAAAGGGGTAAAAGTGCCGGAGGGCAAAAGCAAACAAACGAGACAGAAGAGCGCACTTGTTGTATCGGATGAGTACCCAGGAGAAAAGAAATGAACTTGTTCACCTCGATCCTGAAGCCCTTTCTCTCCTCCTCTCTCTGTCCCTCAACTGTTTTTGTCTCACATCACCTCACTTCACTATTGAGCAAAATTGTCAATTTACATTTCCACTCACTTGAATTTCTGTCGACTCTCCCTACGTTGGGCCCCTGAAAGACCCGCATCGCATCACACGCTTTTTCCCCTTTTCTCCGTCCCCCGTGCCTATCAGGTGTGAAGGAAAGGAAAGGGAAGTTTCTGCATGCATTCCCCCCCCTCCTAGCGGCTTTCTCATCCGACCCCGGCCATCGATCGATCGATTGACCAGACAAACAAATAGATGGAACAGAGGGGGGGAGGTGTCCTCTCTTCTCTCCTCTTAATGGGTTTTTCTTGGCTTTTGGATGCGTGCAAGAGACGCACGTGTTTGTAGACCGACAGAAAGTAGAGATGCACTGGGGCGGCTGCAATACTAGACATGTAGCGAGTGAGTGTTTGTTTCTGTGTGCACTCTGTGTGTGTGTGGGAGCGGGGGTGCGTCTGTGATGTGTGTGTGTGTGTGTGTGTGTGTGTGTTTGTGTGTGTATCTGTGTAAATGCGTGTGCGTGTGCATGTGTGTTGTAACAATAATCGGACATTTACGAGCGAGTGTATGTTTGATTGTATGCCCTTACTTCTTCCAGCATCGGGGGAAAAGAGTTCAGGGACTCGGAACTCTGCGTGTACAGACAAAATTAAGACAGAGGAACATGAATCCTGATCCTAATTCCAATGCTGAAGGAAGAAAGTCAAAGAATAAATATTTGTGGAATTGACTGCGGACTGTGTGAGTTGTTGCCTAGGTTGTTGCCAATGCATGTATGTCAAAGCAACCGTTTGCAACGTATTTTGATGTACTTTCAATTAATAAGCCACGGCCCAGCTGTTTTAAAGGCATTTAAAGCCTGTTTAATTTCATAAAGTCTGATCTAGACTTTTGGTAGTCAGTGCTCTACCCTAGGTCTACCTAGGGCATCACTATCGGTGCATCGGAACATAAATCCTAATCCTAATCAATTAAATTTAGAATTAAATCATTATGACTAATTATAACTATGATTAAGACCTAGACATATTATATTTATCACAACAAATTGTGAACAACAACAAAAATAAACCAGAATTCTAGGTGTGATCTGTAAAGTTTTAAAGTGAAATAAAGTTTAAAGTCTGGTTTGAGACTTTGAGTTTCTACACTCTAAAATATAACTTTTGAAACGCATGTTAAAAATTTTTTAACATACATTGAAAAATGTTTTAAAAGGCTGAAGTTGCCGGCGACTTGCCGCTAAACAATCCTAGCGGCACTAAACAATCCTAAACAACACTAGAAACAACACATCGATATTATTTTTAAAGTTTCAAAACCAAAGAAGTTTTAAACTTTAAAGTCCAAAGTCTGTGGTTAGGCTTAATTATAAAAATAACTTTACAGATCACACTTAGCCAGAATTGGCTTAAATTATTATTTTTTTTTTTTTGTGCAACAAGTACTAGAACAGCTAAGCAAACCAAAATCCTTAAGCAAAATTTATGCAACACCAAAACAACGGTTGTGCAACAATTGAACAACAGTTGTTTGTCGACTAAAATCATCGCTGGTCAGGTCTGGCAAAGAAAACTGGAATTAAACGCAGAAAGAGACGCCACATCTGTCCGTAAGTGTGTGTATCTGGCACTGGGGCTCTGGAAAGAACTTTGCGAATTCTGGAGGTCCTCCTGTCCCTCTGGCTCTGAATTTGCTCGATCGCGGTGTGATCTCGGGAGTCTCAGTGCGTCCATGCTTCTTCCATTTCTCTCTCCCTCGAGACACCTCTGTCTCTCTCGGCCTCTCTTGATCTCCTTTCCTCTCAATGTGTGCAAAAAGAGGTTCTTTTCACTGACCTGCTCTGTCTTTACCGCCCTCCGCCAAGTCGCCAACCGTCCGGGCCCTGATCTGACTCTTCTCCTCCCTGTCCCTCCATGTCCCTGCACAACTAGACAGGCAAACAGAAAACACACAACGGAACAACGCGCGGACAAGGGGTAAAGAGGAAGACTATGACGTCAGAAGCAAAGAAAGGGAGGGCGAAAACTACTCCATGTCGAGAAGAAAACAATACAAAGGCCTAGCTAGCTGCAACGAACAGAACGGTTGCCTTCACACACGATTATTCGCATGCTGCAAGCTCTCAATATCTCTCAGTCACCAACAAAATGCACGACGATGCGTGCGTGGAGACTTTCGAGCATTGCATCTGATGCCTGTATCATCCCTGAAGTGAGGACCCGCTGCCGCCTAGCTCCCTCCCGCTTCCCCGCTCCCGGGATTCCCGGCCGGACCCCCGCCTCCGGAAATCCCCACGCCGTTGCACCCCCGCCCGTCCGTCCGTCCTGGTCGGTCAGCTGCGTTCCAAGCTAGACAGACAGTCATGAAGGACATCCACTGCATGCATGCGTTCAACGTCGGCGACCTGAGAGCCCCCCTCTCCGTCTTTCTTGTCGTCTCCTTCGTTCCTTTCAAGACCGGATCTCTCCCATCGACTCCACTCGTCAACCTCTCGTCCCGGATTGGCTGTCCTCCGCTCCCCACCCACCCCCCCACTCCAGAGTGACACAGGCAACAGAACACGAAAAGACACGACAGCGCAGACATACATCTACAACCAACCAGGCCCATGCAGTACCGCCTCGCCTGCCTGCATGTCTGGCAGCTAGCCTGGCATCTGGCAGAAGCAAGCCCATTTTGGAACCCGTGGCCGTCGTGTAATTTCGAGGCTTGAATTTCTCTCTTTCAACCAGAACACAAGCGCATGCGAACTCGCACTAAACAAACCCTTGGGAAAGGCCGCCCAGGCAATAAAGCAGTCCAACGCAGCCGACTCACCTTCACAAGGGACGCAACCGAAAAGGCTTCAACTTTGCGATAAAAGAAAAGAACGAACGAACGAAAGAAGGAATCGAGAGAAAGAAGGACAGAGACGGATGATTAATCGCACGTGGCAGAACCGCCTCCCCCCAATTAATTGAATCAGATCTGACCTCCTCAAACCTCGCTGGCTCCCTCGGACACACTCAAACAGCCTATCTGCCCATGCAACTGACCAGCCATGGATTTCTCGGTCTCTCCTCATTCACCATCCACAGTGCCGCAGACACAAAGCCCCCCCGCCGAGAGGGGAGTCCCCGAAAGCTCTTCAGTCGCGGTGGTCGAGTCGACCTGCAGGAATGCAGAAAGGAAGAGGGGGAGGGAAGAGGGGGTGGGTTGAGGAGTTGCACTGGTACAGGTTTGACAAAGAAAACTTGAATTAGACGCAGAAGGAGACGCCACGTCTGTCCATAAGTGTGTGTATCTGGCACTGGGGCTCTGGAAAGAACTTCGCGAATTCTGGAGGTCCTCCTGTCCCTCTGGCACTGAATGCGCTCGATCGCGGTGTGATCTCGGCAGCCGGAGTGCGCCCATGCTTCTTCCATTCCTCTCTCCCTCCAGACACCTCTGTCTCTCTCTTTTCCTCTCTTCCTCTCTTGATCTCTTTTCCTCTTGATATTTGTGAGGAGTCGTACTGGCTTGTCATTTCCTTCGATTGCTTGTCATTTCCTTCGGTCGACGGGGTTGCTTGTGCCAGTTCGGGCCCTGCATGGGCTTTTCATCCCTCGTCTCCCGTCTCCGTCTTGCTTTCTGTCTGCCTGTTTGTCTCAGCGTTTATCAGTCCATCCGTGAGTGTCAGTTTGTGTTGGGTGTGTTGGTCGGTCTGCCTATCTGTCCGTTTGTTTCTTTGGAAAGGAAGCAATGAAGGGGAAACATGTCTTGCTCTTCTCCTTCAGAGGCAGAAGCAGGCATGCACATGAAGACTCATCCGTACTTTGTGCAGGATTGAACGGGTTGACTACTTTGCACCACTTCTTTTCTTTCGATGTTCGCACTGTTCTTTTCTGCGGGCTGTGCGATGTGCTCTTGGTGTGTGTTTCTGTCTGCTTAGCTGTGTCTGCAGTTGTGGCAGTCGTGTTCATGGTGGAAACTGTCGAGGGAAAGGGTGGGAGAAAGATGAACGAGGCAACTATAAAAACGAGACAGCGAACAAGAACTGACCTATCTCCTCTCCTTTCTCCACAGGCTTGACTCGGAAGGCCTGGAAGCACCCAAGCGTCACGACTCCTTATCAAGCAAAGTTTGAGAGTCCCTATGGACACTTCAGGAGCAGGGATCCGCACAAAAAGCTAGGTAGGCGAGACAACATTCCTGTCAGACTTCAAAACACTCCTCCGCCTTTTCGTGCGGCAACAGAACCCGACATCAGAATCCCTAATCTGAATATTTGATCCCCTTGTTTGCATGTCGTTTTTCTGCAGGTGGATGAAAAGCTGCGTTGGAAACAGAGGACAGAATGGAAGAAACTGCACGGAAGTTAGGGTCTTCGCAGAAAGACATGCATGAGTATGCATCAGAAAGACGCAGAAATGACGCAAAAATACGCAGAAGATACACACTCGCTATCACTCGCTCGATATCGCTCGACACATGCATCGATTTGATGCTCCTGCGGAGCATGCCGTGGCCCCGTTGAAAGGGGGAAACCGGGGGTCGTGCATTATCGCGTATGAAGGCCTAAATACGACTAAAAATTAGTCTGAAATTCTCATTCATAGTTATAGCAAATCGATCTGCAAACTGTCTACAATACATATTCTTTACCTGAGTTTATAAAACTAATTTGCCATATTTTTTCTAACATTTTTAAAAAGGAAAAAATGACGATCTAGAGAATGATTAACTCGTTTTCTAGTTAACGTGATCTCTCAATATACTAATAACTCGATTAGGTTCGATATGAAAACATAGTAAAAGTATCTGTAAAAAGGCCCCAGAAACGAAGGACGGTCCGAGGACCGGGGAGGAGTGAACCCACAGTATTTGACCTAGTCTTTGACAGTGTATTACAGTGTTTGCATATATGTCTGCATCACTTACACAATAGTTACTCTTTCATCATCTTTCACCCTTTGTTCTAGCCTTTATCTCTCAATCTTGCTGTCTATCTGAGACACTGTCAGTTTCTCTACTTCAGTCTGGGTGCATCGGCCTCGATCTTTTTCTTTTATGCAGAACCGTACATCCATCTGGCTCTTTCCCTCTCTCGCTCTCTATCTCTCCCTGATCATGAGTCTTCGTCTGCCACCTGTCTGCTAACGTGCGCACGTACACACACACACACACACATACACACACA